>CM062288.1:137248031-137507987 GCA_031216915.1 Pictodentalium vernedei | reverse complement strand
ATTTTGTGGGGTGGGGGGTAATGCTTGGTAGTTTAGAACGGTAGTATAGCATAGGCTGTACATATCCTTGTAGGTCTCTTGCTGGCCCTTGGTACTACTGATCCATAGCAATCACGTGCTACCATAGAAACCAAGATGGCGGCCTCCAGTATACAAAATGGACGACGAAAACACGTATCACCCTAACAACACGCGCTGCGCATGCGCACTCACACCACGTATCACTATGGAGATGACGTCACAAGATGGCCGTTCACGCGGGTTACCATGACAACACAACATGGCGCCACTACGTCGCTTTACATGACGTCACTTCCGAGGTCCGGCACCGAGGTCCGGCTGATGGGGGGTGTCCGGGTACATGACATACTACTACCTTGCTTAACTGACCAGATAAGCACAGTATAAGCACAGTATCAATAAGAATAAGTGGTATAATAACTGCAAAATAGACTTTCTCTAATATTTTATTTGTAATCATTGTTCTCGACATTAATCCTAGGATTCTCTCTGATATTACATTTTTAAGGGCCATTTCTAGGTGCCGGAGTTATCCGTTAAATAACAACAGGGGATAGATTAACAGGTGTTTTTCCTACCTCTAACTTCCACTCTTCACTTAATTCCAAAACTGAAACTATGATAAAATGGATATCAAATTCTTCGCGATTCTATACGAAATTTTTGAACCTCGTTAAACTTTGATTCGAGTCGAGGGTATAGATTTCCAAAACTACTGTGATTTCTGGGTGGAGTATCGCCCATTCGGGTGTTTTACTTGTAAATCGACACCCCAGTACTTTAGTTACAAATCGGCAATAAATCTGTGGAAAGTTGTTGTTTCCGTTATCTACGTACATGTTGCGTATTTCCAGTGTGTGTGTAACCATGCCCAAACATTTCAATTCTCTTTTTCGCAATCTTTAGCAGTTATTGACAAAGGGTTCCTACTATGTTCCAAAAATTATGTTTTCCTATGTCTGTGTACATGTTGCACATCTTCCAAATGTGAATAACTTGCCCCTAAAGCTTCTGTTCTCTACATTAGAAACTGCAACAGGAGTTGATAATACCATGAAGACACCCAACATTCCACTCCATTTTCTATCGATAAATAGCAGAAACCCTGTCACTTTTTTCTCCACCTGTGTACATGTTGCCCATCTTCAATATGTGAGTAATATGGTCAAAAGTTTCAAATCTCTACATTTAAAACTAAAAGGATGAGTTGATAAGTGTTCAACCGATTACTATTACTAAAAATGGCCGCTGACCGATTACCGGTTATTTGAGCTCACACTCGGCCGATGCCGATTCCGATTGAAATACGGTGCACTACTAGACGAGTCGAAGCTTGAAAGACATATTAAATTGAACATATTTCACAGTGCTAAATGTCGTTGACTCAGGTCGCAGAAAAATGACCAGACGCGCACACTTTGAGCCATGTGTACCGCCCAGGTGCGCGCGACTGGTCATTTTAAGTACGCTCAATTGTAAGCTTTACATAACGTTTAATGAAAATCCCGTAAAGAGGCGTTTATAGAAATTAAGAATACACATTGCTGTTGTTTCCCATCATTATTGAACACTATCATTGACATGATTTTATATTAACAATTGAACAATTGCAGAAGATAATAAAATGTGGTTAATGAACCATTACAAAACTGAATACATTACACAAAAGAAAATAATAAATGCTTGGCAACAATCGGTTGAACCGATGTTCCAGAAGCCGTTGCTCTTGTCATCCGATTGCCCACAATCGGCCGATTGAGGTGGCCGATTCCGATCATAGGTTGTACACTAGAGTTGATTGCACCACGAATGTACCGACAATACAGAATACGGAAACACGGACTGTGCTCATTTCAATAGCACCCCTGTGGAACGTCGGAGAACGAACAGAATCATCAGCTTGTTCCACGTTTTTAGAAAAAATGACGAAACGCGTTCAGTGAACCGGGTTAGTACTTCGCTAAAGATCCGGGCCTAACCAAATTGAATGAACTCCCATATATACCTGTACCTGATATTATCTTTTACACGGAGTATGCATATATGAAAACTGTGAACCGGAACGGAACGTACCTGGTACAAGGAAACCTCCTTCGCCTTCACTGCAGTGTGACTTTCCGAAATTAAGAAGTGGGGGGGGGGGGGGGGGGGGGGGGGAGTGGGGTGGTCAACGTTGGCCATCGCTGCGCATTGATCGCGCATTCTGAATGGGCGCTCTACACATAACGACGGACAACTCGGGACAGCTTGCTGGGAGAGAGTGTCTCCCCCGTAGTAGTAGAGGGGGTCCGGCGTCCACCTCCGGAAAAAGTTTTAAAATTTAGTACTCACAACTCTTCAAAAGAAGTGGTCATTGTTGTCTGCGCGGTGCTGTGGGCTACACACAGCAAAAATGCGTTAAATGCGGCTAGCAAGATGCTTGAGTTCTCGCTGTGTTGAATATTCGTGAAGATCAAGCCATCTCGTGTTTCGAAAATGTAGGGGAACGGCGTGTCTTCCCAGAGTAAAGTAAGGGAACGGCGCTGCCCCGCGTTCTCCCGCATTCCACCAGGAAGCCATCACTGGCCCACTGATATCTCTGACACTGAAAAGGATCTGCGATTGTAACTATTGCCATGAGCTGGTGGACAGGTAGATTAACAGACGGAAAATACAAAAAGCAAGCAAAAAATATGACATTACCCTTTAGGCATGTTATACACATCTTCTGCTTTCGCCTTGATTTCTTCTGTTTCTGGATAGAACAGTTTTGACAGTGCAAGTGCGGCTGGGGATGTTATTACCGAGGCGGAAAGCAGGTGGTTTGCCGGTATCTGGAATGTAATTGTTAAGTTTGACAAACGATTGCACCATCGCCCCCTCCATAAAACGTTATCATGAAACTGTGCTTGAGAGGGGATTGCATTCGGTTGTCCTCGGTTTATTCCGAGTCGCGCCATTTGATCTCGAGTGGGTGAAGGGGGGGGGGGGGGGGGATAGTTCGCCGGAAAAAAACCCATGTCCACTCAGTTTGAAATATAAATACGCTCCTTCAAAAATAAATACGCTCTTAACCCTTTAAGCTCTGGTGCTATCTCCCACACCAGGTGATTGTCTTCAATTGGAAGAGTCTATACTCGTTACTTGGGGAGGACCAATCAATATTGTCAACGTGCAGCCTTGGGGCTGCACGTTGAAAATTTTGATTGGTCTATCACACAAATTCATCGAGCCATAATCTCCTTAATGAAGTCGGGTTATATTGCGATCCTGGACCGGAAAAGCGGTCTTTCGGGTTCAAAGTAAATACTTTCTTTAAGAAGTGTGCCAAAACGGGGAGAAGTATTTGATATGTTTGAAACAAAAATAGAAGAGAAAACCCCATAAAATTGTGCATATAAAGAGAAAAGTTTATGAGCGCAGTGCATGTTATCTGGTTTGTCTGAAGTTAGTTTAGTTTAGTTTAATATTCTCTTCCAATTAAGAAACTACACATCGAAATCCCACTGAATTATACATGTATAAAATTGGTTATTGTGAATAGATTTTGAAATATATGTTATGAATTGTAATCAAATCATGAAATGCTTGTGTTGCTGGGTCAGAATATCAACCAAACACACAGAGAATTAAAAACATAACGCTTTGGCGACCTACGGTACAATTTGTGAAATGACGTGCCGATGGACGTGCCCGAGTGTACAGACGTCGGAACGAACGTTACGCCAATAACTGTGCACGTAAAGTTGATCGTTTTGGTGGCGGTAGTGTTATGGTGTGGGCTGGCATTAACCATGGTGCCCGGACAGCACCTGTTCGAATAGAGGGTAATCTAACCGGCACACGTTACAGAGATGAAATCCTATCACGCCACGTTCTCTCAGCATTCATTCAGTGGCGGCCTCTTTCAGCATGGCTCTGCTCGACCAATGTTGCGCGTGTTTGCAAACCATTTCTTCAACAAAATAATATTCCTAATCTTCCCTGGCCAGCACGTTCATTTGACTTATCCCCCATTGAACACCTTTGGAACGAGCTTGATCGCCGCGTCCGTCAGAGACAGCAGGCACCACAGACACTCGAGGAACTCTTTGCGGCACTACAACAGGAGTGGCAGAACATTCCACAGCGTGTAATTCAGACTGTGGTAGCATCTATGGGTTGACGTTGCCGTGGCGTTATCACTACTAGTGATGGTCATACGCGGTATTGACGTTCCTAGGTTGTCAATTCTGCCATGTTTATGTGTGTTAATGACGTTTCACGTTTGCTTGTGTTTATGCCATTTGTAGAGTGATGTTTCTACTTCCCTGTTTACCACAAACTATCCGTTTATAATCTGAGAACTTCCAATACAATCTAGTGGAATTGCGATGTATAGTTTCTTATTTTGAAGAGTATAGTTTAATGCATTACACCACAATGGCAGTTGCACAATACAAACATAACAAATAAGAAGACAAATTAAACATGACGTATAATATAAAGTACTGATGACTTCTTTCTTTAACAAGGTGATCTCGCTTACAGAAGAATGACCAGATCATGTTAGAAATAATATTAATCGATTTACTATCACAGTTTTTCAATATATAACAGTATTTCTCCGAATCATTTAATTGTTTAAATTCTTTGTTTTCTTTTATAATTTCTTTGAACCCCGTTTCCCTAATTTCGACATATGCCTCACAATCCATAACAAAATGTTTTTCGCTCTCTATTTCACAGGTATCGCACACCTGGCATCTCCTTTCATTTAGGGGCATTGGGGTTGTTTATGTCTTCCCTTTTCTATTTCTAAATTATGGTTACTAACCCTAAGTCGAGTAAACAGTTCACGGGCCTTTCGGAATCTGGTGATTTTCAGATAGGGTTCAAGCTTGTATTCATTTTTAACTAATCGATATGTTTGTAACTTATTACTGCCTTTCATTTTGTCATCATTAAACATATTTTCAGTAAATCTTTCTCTATGCTGAGATTCTAGTTCATCTTTCAGGCATTTTCCATTACTATTAGTTAACATATTAGCATCGGAAACTCTGATATTATAACGAGATAACTGTGTTATCCAAGTTTTCGGAAGTTTACATTTGAGCGACTCCTTGAATGAGTTGGAGAGTATGTTATCGCCAGCAATTTTGGATAATTTATCGACATATTTATGGAGATGTAAGATGGCATCGTTCACAATAGGATATCTACCCAACTCTCCCCGTGCTGCGTGATTAGATGCTTTTCTATTCAACATTAATACTTGTTTACAAAATTTCAAGTGGATTTGTTTACAGGCTTTAGAGTCCGCAAAAGGAGTATTAAGATCAGGGGACCATATCTCGCAACCATATAAAAAATAGGCTTCATCAATTTATCAAACAGTTTACATTTCACATTAAGAGATAAGTCAAGTGACTTTCTGAGAGAATTTGTAAGGAAAAACATTGCTTTCGATCCTTTTGTACTTAAATTCTCTTGAACTTGTTTAGTGTTTTCATTGTATGTGAACTGAAGACCCAAGTATTTATATTGATCTACGATATCTAATTTCGCTGTTCCAATACAAAACGTAGGATCGTTTTTATCTTTTCTATTTTTGAAAATCATGCATTTTGTTTTATTAATATTGACACTAAGTTTGTTTTTATCCGCATAGTGTTCTAACTTTTGAACACATTTATTCAATCCGGCTGGAGACTCTGATGACATTAGCAGGTCATCGGCAAAAAGTAGCTGATTGAGTCGTTGTCCATTCACATTAACTGGTGAATGGGATTTATCAAATATCCCGCATATGCAATCAATAAAATTTTTAAAAGATTGGGGATATAGAACATCCTTGTCTAACTCACACTGTTGCGAGTAAAGGTGGGCTCAATCCTACAGAAGTATTTATAGAATAGTGACTGGACTCATAAAGAGGGCTAAGAACTTTGAGGACTTTCCCACCGATACGCAATGACTTCATTTTTCAAAAAGTAACTGCCTGTCTACCGAATCAAATGCTTTCTTAAAACAGCAAAGGCCGACAATAAAAAGCTATTCCTCCTCTGGCATTCTTCTGTTTATCACGACAATAGTCAATGCAGTGACAACCAGGTAAATATAATGACTGACCCCCACCATGCCACGTTTCCGTTATAGTAATGAAATCGGCGATTTAAAAGTGAGACGACATCTAGGTTATCGAGTTTGTTCACAAAACCCCCTGCGTTCCAATGGGGGGTCACGTGATATGGTTTTGTTGAAATATTTTGAAAAATTTAATTTTTTCAACTGCTCAATTTGCATATTACACGGGTGGATGCGGGCGATTCGTTAGGTAAAGGGTTAAAACGTATTCTCTATTTCTGACTCTCTTTTATTTAGCTTTCTTTTACGATTTGCAGAGTACGAAATAGTCTTCCCACGCATTACGAGTTTTAAAGTCTCCCAGAAAAGCTGATCATTGATTGATAGTTGTCTGTCACTAACACTACTAGTACTATAATCCCCATCACCTCCACTATCATTCGCGTTTTCTATCACTACTTCTGCTATATTGATGATCTGTTTCAGCAATGGTTTCTTTTACTACCGAAATATAACCGGGGTCACTGAGAAGACAGTTATTAAATTTCCCAAAAACATTACCTCGAGGCTGATTAATAAAGAGATAAATCAACACTTATAGGGTTGTGATCGGATTTGTATCTGATTTGAATGTCCGTCCTTTGCAAAAAGACTTGCAGGTTTGACGACATTAGAAAATAGTCCAACCTCCCCGTCTTATTTCCAGGGCCTCTCCATGTATAACGTGTTGAATCTGGATTTTCCAGTCTCCAGACGTCATGCAAGTCAAGTGCTTGCATGCAGTATTTAATCTTTTCATTTGCCTTAACATTGTTTTTGTGCCTATAATTAATTGTATCTATATCGTAATTTTGTGGAACATTCCAGTCTCCACCTACCAGGATTAACGTGTTACCGATTTCTTCTATTTTTAGCTCACCTGAGCGAAGCTCAAGGGGAGCTTAACTAATCACTTTCTGTCCGTCGTCCGTCGTCCGGCGTCCGTCGTCCGTCGTCCGTCGTCGTCCGTCCGGCGTTAACTTTACATTATCGACTTCTCCTCCTAAACCACTAGCCCAATTTTATTCAAATGTTGGCTAAATGTTTATTACCTAATGCCAATTCAGATTTGTTCAAATGAAGTTGCCCCTCCTCCTGGGTGGTGCCACACCCCCAAGGGGCACCAAAATCTTTGTAAATCTTCTTCTCATGAACCAGCAGTAGCAGAGACTTGATATTTGGTGTGCAGCTTCCTTTTGAGGTGTAGACTCAGATTTGTTCAAGAGAAGTTTGTGGGGCTATACTTGACGTTGTTATGAGAGGGGCAAAATTTTTTGCCCCGCCCAAAATTTCTATTTTCCAAACCGAGAGGCTGATTTGAACCAAATTTTATGTGAGGGCTTATTGGGTCATGAGTACTTGATTTATGCAAAAAAAAATTTTCCCGCAGCCCCGTGGGAACCACAGGAGCTAAAAATAGAAAAAATTTAAAACGCCCATATCTCCAAAACTGCACGGCACTGAGAATTTTTATTTGGTGTGCAGCTTCCTTAGGACCAACAGAAAGGATTGGTAAAAAAAAATTGCCATCGGTTTTATCATAGGGTACAGTTTCGGGACTTTGAAAAAGTGCTGAGTCAGCACTTTTTAACACTGTAGGCAATGGGAAAAACATTAAAAAATCTTCTTCTCCAGATCCAGCAGGCAGAATCTTTTGATATTTGGTATGCAACATTGTAGGGTGGATCTGATTCAAGTTTGTTCAAATCGGCCCCCTGGGTTCATATTTGGGCTCAGTATAGGAGCCCGATTTCGAACTTAGTGCATTTCAGGCAAATTTCTTAAAAAATCTTCTTCTCCAGATCCAGCAGGCAGAATCTTTTGATATTTGGTATGCAACATTGTGGGGTGGATCTGATTCAAGTTTGTTCAAATCGACCCCCTGGGTTTATATTTGGGTTCAGTATAGGAGCCCAAATTTGAACTTACTGCATTTCAGGCAAATTTCTTTGAAAATCTTCTTCTCCAGATCCAGCAGGCAGAATCTTTTGATATTTGGTATGCAACATTGTAGGGTGGATCTGATTCAAGTTTGTTCAAATCGGCTCCCTAGATTCATATTTGGGCTCACTATAGGAGCTCGAATTCGAATTTAGTGCATTTCAGGCAAATTTCTTCAAAAATCTTCTTCTCCAGATCCAGCAGGCAGAATCTTTTGATATTTGGTATGCAATGTTGCGGGGTAGATCTGATTCAAGTTTGTTCAAATCGGCCCCCTGGATACATATTTGGGCTTACTATAGAAGCCCGAATTCGAACTTAGTGCATTTCAGGCAAATTTCTTAAAAAATCTTCTTCTCCAGATCCAGCAGGCAGAATCTTTTCATATTTGGTAAGCAACATTGTGGGGTGGATCTGATTCAAGATTGTTCAAATCGGCCCCCTGGGTTAATATTTGGGCTCAGTATAGGAGCCCGATTTCGAACTTAGTGCATTTCAGGCAAATTTCTTAAAAAATCTTCTTCTCCAGATCCAGCAGGCAGAATCTTTTGATATTTGGTATGCAACATTGTAGGGTGGATCTGATTCAAGTTTGTTCAAATCGGCCCCCTGGGTTCATATTTGGGCTCAGTATAGGAGCCCGATTTCGAACTTAGTGCATTTAGGCAAATTTCTTAAAAAATCTTCTTCTCCAGATCCAGAAGGCAGAATCTTTTGATATTTGGTATGCAACATTGTGGGGTGGATCTGATTCAAGTTTGTTCAAATCGGCTTCCTAGATTCATATTTGGGCTCACTATAGAAGCTCGAATTTGAACTTAGTGCATTTCATGCAAATTTCTTAAAAAATCTTCTTCTCCAGATCCAGCAGGCAGAATCTTTTCATATTTGGTAAGCAACATTGTGGGGTGGATCTGATTCAAGTTTGTTCAAATCGGCCCCCTGGGTTTATATTTGGGCTCAGTATAGGAGCCCAAATTTGAACTTAGTGCATTTCAAGCAAATTTATTAAAAAATCTTCTTCTCCAGATCCAGCAGGCAGAATCTTTTGATATTTGGTATGCAACATTGTGGGGTGGATCTGATTCAAGTTTGTTCAAATCGGCTTCCTAGATTCATATTTGGGCTCACTATAGAAGCTCGAATTCGAACTTAGTGCATTTCAGGCAAATTTCTTAAAAAATCATCTTCTCCAGATCCAGCAGGCAGAATCTTTTGATATTTGGTATGCAACATTGCGGGGTGGATCTGATTCAAGTTTGTTCAAATCAGCCACCTGGATTCATATTTGGACTCACTATAGAAGCTCGAATTCAAACTTAGTGCATTTCGGGCAAATTTCTTCAAAAATCTTCTTCTCCATATCCAGCAGGCAGAATCTTTTGATATTTGGTATGCAACATTGCGGGGTGGATCTGATTCAAGTTTGTTCAAATCGGCCCCCTGGATTCATATTTGGGCTTAATATAGAAGCCCGAATTCGCACTTAGTGCATTTCGGGCAAATTTCTTCAAAAATCTTCTTCTCCAGATCCAGCAGGCAGAATCTTTTGATATTTGGTATGCAACATTGCGGGGTGGATCTGATTCAAGTTTGTTCAAATCGGCCCCCTGGATTCATATTTGGGCTTAATATAGAAGCCCGAATTCGCACTTAGTGCATTTCGGGCAAATTTATTAAAAAATCTTCTTCTCCAGATCCAGCAGGCAGAATCTTTTGATATTTGGTATGCAACATTGTGGGGGGGGATCTGATTCAAGTTTGTTCAAATCGGCTTCCTAGTTTCATATTTGGGCTCACTATAGAAGCTTGAATTCGAACTTAGTGCATTTCAGGCAAATTTCTTAAAAAATCTTCTTCTCCAGATCCAGCTTCAGAATCTTTTCATATTTGGTAAGCAACATTGTGGGGTGGATCTGATTCAAGTTTGTTCAAATCGGCCCCCTGGGTTTATATTTGGGCTCCGTATAGGAGCCCAAATTTTAACTTAGTGCGTTTCAGGCATATTTCTTAAAAAATCTTCTTCTCCAGATCCAGCAGGCAGAATCTTTTGATATTTGGTATGCAACATTGTAGGGTGGATCTGATTGTGATTCGTGAACGTATTTATTTGTAAAGTTGATAGAATCTTAGACAAAATTTGCAGAAAAGATCTACTATAGAAGGGGTGGTATCCAGGGTGAACCGTTTACCCAAATCTAGCAGTACTAATGCATTATTCACACAAATCTTCGTTCAAATTTTATGACCCCTCATTGGAACACACGCATTCAGCTCATTCCAACAAAGGTCATATGCCATGTTTTCGAGACAAAGGAATAAAAATTTTAGTTATTCATGAAATTTTTAGGCAACTGTTGTCTGTTATTCACATTGCTTCATGAAATTTCAGTACTTTTAGAAGTTACCTCAGTAATCAAGGGTTAATTCCCCTTAATTAAATGTCGCCTCTAAAAAACAACCACTTTGCAAATCTTACCTTTTTACCAGCATAACTGCCAAAACTTGTCAGCATTCTTCGCAAAAATCGCTATTCAAATTTTAATTTTTGTCTCTTAAACATACATGTACTTATCGCTTGTAAATACCCCATTGGAATGAGCTTTTTGAGCTCATTCCAATGAGAGGTCGCACACCATGCTTTTTGAGTCAAAAAAGCAATTTTTTTAGTTATTCCAGAATTTCGTACGTAAAACACAGCTTTATGACTTCACATTAAAATGAGCTCTCTAAGCTTGTTCCAATCACCATTCACGCACTATGTCTTTCACACAAAAAATAAAATTTTCCATTTATTCAGGAATTTTGTTTGCAAGAACACTCTTACCCCCCCCCCCCCCCCACAAACACACACACACAAACACACACACACACACACAAACACAGACACACACATCTAAAAGTTCGTCAGCAAAAAAACAGTTACTTCAATTTTTAAATGCATTATAGGAACAACTTGCCTAATCAAATTTAAATACTTTTGCATCATTCTGTATCTAGAACAAACCATTTACCATATCTTTACGCAAAATTCTCCAGCATCATTCACAAAAAAACACCATTATTTATATATTCACATTTCTGTCTCAAAAATATACCTGATCTTCCCATACCCCTATTGGAATAAGCTGTTTGAGCTTGTTCCAATGATGATAAAAAAAAATAAAATTTGTGAAAATTTTTGTTTTCTTGCATGCAAATATATACATGTAGCACATGGAAGATATCCACAGTTGGGGAGAGATGTCCAAGGCTATCTCTTCACATTCCTTGTTTGTGCTTCATGCTAAACCAGTTTGTCTGCAGAGATAAATTTGCTTTATTAAAAATCATTGGAGATTGGCCACACACCAATGATTTTAAATAAAACTAATTTTAGGTAACAAATGTTGAACTTCAAACAAAATCTATCACTCAACCAGTTAATGTTGATGAGGCATGACATGGTGAAGGTGACCTAAAATACTTCTTAGAGTCACTTTGTCAGGTGAGCGATTAAGGCCACGTGGGGCCTCTTGTTTTAAAAAGGTTTTCGTAAAAGATGGGGTTGTCCTCGTTGGGACCATACACGACTGCCAATGTCAGTTTTTGGTCTTGTATAGTTATATCGACAATAATGTAGTTTCCTCCAGTATCTCTGATAATTATGTTTATTCTGCAGCCAAATGAGTTCTTCATGAGAATAGCCGTTCCCCTACAGGAACTTGATTTGGAACAGAAAATAGCCTTATATCCCCATTCACTTCTCCATGTCTGTTCAATCTCATGACATGAGTGGGTGTCAACTAATAGGGAAATATCATAATTATTCCTGCAACGAGAGAAGATGGCGCGCCGTTTACTCACATCTGATGAAAGGCCTCGACAATTCACACTGCTGATCCTAATTTTAGCCATGGTCATAAAAGTTTAGAATTTTATGTGGAACAACACCGAAAGGGGTAGAATTCTTTGGGTTAGATTTTTTTAGATGATTTGGGCTTGAGATCAAATAAGAATAAATATCTGAAAATTTTATATTTTTTGGCTAACAAAAACAAACGTTCCAACAAATGCATGGGTAACTGGAAAAAGAACCATCGGGCTCATCTGCAACAGTAACTCAAACAATGAAGACAGCACAAACAATTAAGACGTGATCGAGTACGACGGGCAAACGCCAAACATGTTATATTTACAATGCGAGACGTGGTATCCTCTGCAATTCTGCAATTGAATCTTCGCGCAGACGGAACGCGAGATGAGTCGAAAAAAATATTAAATGACTGAGCAGATGAAACTTTGCAGCCAGGACCGCACCTGTGAACAAGCAAGCAAATCACGGGACCCATCTCTTGGCAATGCCCCATATATATCCGTTCATTCATTCATTCATTCATTCGTTCATTCGTTCATTCGTTCGTTCGTTCGTTCGTTCGTTCGTTCGTTCGTTCGTTCGTTCGTTCATTCATTCATTCATTCATTCATTCATTCATTCATTCATTCATTCATTCATTCATTCATTCATATATATATACATGGTGGATGAATGAATGAATAAATGAACAGACAAACAGAAATTAATGACCTAATAAACAAACAAAGTAGCCGGCAATTGCTCACACTAGGGCAATTTTTGCGTTAGCTGCAAAGAGGGTGAATTTGTCAGCGAAGAGTGAGAGAACATAGCAATGGAATGGATGGAAGGTTGGATCAAAAATTGAACAAATTGCAATAAAATGGAAACGGAATGAATGAATTAAAAGAATGAATGAATGAAATGAAAGAATGAAATGAATGAATGAAATGAATGAATGAATGAATGAATGAATGAATGAATGAATGAATGAATGAATGAATGAATGAATGAATGAATGAATGAATGAATGAATGAATGAATGAATGGACATAAATTGCGTGGGTGGAAGCAATGTGTATCTTGCATTAATCTGATACCCGAAGAAGATTTCTAATCGTTTGTAAAAAACAAAAAGAGAGAACCAAAAAACAAAAACAAAAAAAAACCCCGAACTTATGTACATATAGCCTGTTTTACAAAATTATTGTTATCAGTTGTAAATTCGTGATATGGGATATCAAGTATATCAAGGACAATGTGTGGGTGACGATGGACAACCCTATCAACAGTAGAGAACTTCCTTCGAGAATTTAATGCAGCTTATAATCTCGATTGGCAACTCTTTGAGAGAGGCCAGAAGACAACCTATCGGAGGGCCATCAGGCTAACCTAGTGGTCCTTCAACACGAATTCTGTGGACTGTTCACATTGGTATCATTTAACTATTTGTACACCATCTAATATTGACAAGAACGAACGAACGAACGAACGAACGAACGAATTTTTAAGAAATTGAATTCCTAATTCATTATAAATCTTATGCCGGTACCAGCTTAATACAAGAGACACAATGTTTCCACCCGCTCAATTTACGTATGTAAATTGAGCGGGTGGAAACATTGTGTCTCTTGTATTAAGCTGGTACCGGCATAAGATTTATAATTATTTGTAAAAATTTTTTATGTACATAGAACTTTTTTTACATAATTATTGTTACTAATTATAAATACTGATATGCGATATCAACTACAATGTGTGGGTGGGTGACAGAGGACAACCCAGTGAACTGTATAGCGATTTTTTCGAGAATTTAATACAGCTCACAATCTCGACGTGTACATTTATAATATCTTCTACCAAATTTTTGTCGGTATCACTAACACATCTCCATATAGCTCCTAACATTTCGATAGTTTTATTATTGCCCCAGTATTTATCAGTTATATCAGTTAAATAATGATTTTGTTATGAAACGTTTGTCCAGCTCCGTGTCCTTCAACCTTGGTTGGAATTGGATTTGAAATTGATGTCACGAAAACTGGAAAGATCGAATTAAACTTTCTAAAATTTTGTTTAATATGGTAGGTATTTTAATTCAGGTTTCCACGGGAATGTATATTTACTGACCATGCAGATGAGGCAGTTGATACAGCCTGTACTGTAACAGAATTTGCAAGCCGAATTTTACAAACTTTTAGTTGAACAGAATGGAGAAGTGAAAAATGCAGTCCAGCCTCGCAACGAATCTACAAATGTTAATTTAAGCGTGATTTGGGGTGGCAGCTCATGTTTTTATGGGACTAACAGATAAGGATAACGGGGAACTGGATGAATATATTTAGACCACCTGGAAAAAGTGAGTTTTTCAGCTGTTGGACTACCCAACCAACCCTGGCCGTTGGTATAGATATTCTTGGAAGACCCTGTACCTCCACGGAATGGTACGAGTGAAAAAAAAACCCCACACAATTCAGTATTCAAGACACTACACTATTGATTATATATTCTGCTTTTAAAACAAGTATTTGAATAAGTAAACTGAATAAAAGAAAGTACCCCCGAGCGCTAACGGAAAAAACAAATTTGAAACGTGCGCATTGTTGTTGAGCCATACCGGGATAGAAGATATAAATTGAATGATTTGACAGCAAACTATTTCGTGCATACATACTGAAGTTTTCAAATCCGTTGAATAGGTAATTCACAGAGAATGTAACAAAGGCAAGCAGAGTAGAATGTTACAAATGCTGCACAAAACAGGCCTGGAAATAGAGCTTAAAAACGTGGAGGTAACCCATAGAAATAATGTGATGCTTTTCCGCCTTCTCCGTTTTTCTATACCAGCCAAGCCATTGTGCAGGAATATGTTACCTTAAACACCAATAAATAAATAAAGAATGCCGGATGTGATATGTGTGATGTCACATCGCAATGCATCATTGGAAATAGCAAGTTGTCAAGGTAGGACATGAAATTACGTTATTATAGTTCAAGATTGATGCTATGGATCGATCACATGATCAGTGATTACATGAGTCACGTGACGAGTGACGTCATCTACGACGTCATTGAATAAACTGAAGAGCCGTATTTACAAATCCTTCTGACGAGTAATTAGACATACGGTTCTTCAATGTATTCTGCTTCTTGTGCAATTTTATCTAATAACCACCACCCAAACGTTGTGCCATATTTAGAAATAAATAAACCATATACGGTCACGTTAAATGGCGTAGTTTCTGTCTGTACCATACCTTCAGACAGAGAGAGAGAGAGAGAGAGAGAGAGAGAGAGTCCGCAGTGTTAAGGTCTTTCGTTCCAGTACACTTACCCCAAATAAGATATATGTCGCCATTATAGATCCTGAAATAGTTGCCATGCCTCCAGTACAGATGGCGTGTATTTCTGATGCTGTCATATCTTTTAAGAAAGGTCGAATCAGCAATGAACACTCCGTCTGAAATGAAAATTAACACATCGGCTACTATGGTAACAGTGTGCCTATTGCAAAATTGGAACACATTTGGGCTTCAATGATAAGTCTAGGAATATTTGGTTTTGTTGCGTGGATATTGAATATTATTTCATGAGTGGGGCCGAAAACTGTATCCCCACACATACATAATTTCCCATGAATGAGCTAATCGTCGGTATACACGCAAAACAATAAATTCTCTCTATTAATCGTGGCTCCTTGGTGATCTGTTTATAGCTGGATTGATGGAACGTCAGCGAAAATCTTCGACACTTAAACTCCCCACCCCGTCTCAGATGGCGTCAAGTCAATCAACGCGATAACTTCTATAGATGACATATGATGTCGTGAAAACTGTCACGCTGTGACTGTAGTGACAGCGTAACGACTTTCACCTCATCAAAGGCCATGTTGTTTCCGTGCAACACAAACTAGTAACACGGTATAAACTTTCCAGCCTCAATGAAAACAAAACTTGTTGTAAATATGAAAGTTATATTGCCACAAAATATCTGAACACCATCAACATATTCATTATTTAATAACTCCTTTAAAAAGCGATCGACGATTGCGAGGCACGGACCCCCCCCCCCCCCCGCACCCCAGAAATCCCCATTCCCCAAGATGGGGACAGGTGAGACATTTTTCTTTTTATCAGGCAGTTGTATCGGGGCTTATATTTCCACGAGAATCCGAGAATGGATTCGTGCAATGTTTCGCGCAACAAAACCAGCAAGAATCTATGTGGATTCTCGCTGCACCTCTGTTAGGATTCGAGTAATGCTGTATGTATACTACTCAAAGTTTGCTAGGCACCAAATATTTGACACATCATTGTGAAATTTGCTTGTGACATATTTGCGATATTTTTGGTGGATATGATTGAGGAATGTATTGAGACGGTCGTCAGTGTTTACATTAGCTCTCTTAACAGGCCGACTTTTCGTGACAGTAATGAAAAGCATGTACCCCTTGATTTACATGATGTTTTCGTGTACTGTCTACATGTACATGACATGTGTAGGGTATTCAATCTTCATTTCTACACACCCTCTTGTGATTTAATGATTGAATATGGCATATGCAAATGTAAGAAGACATTTGTCTGAAGTAGAAATGTGGCGGGCTGTAGGGATGGTGGAGCAAGGGGCTACCCATCGTCAGGTTGGTGAAGCCCTTGGTATGCACCATACTGTGATCACTAGAGCCTGGACAAGATTTCAGTAGTATGGCACACCAGTAAGACGGCATGGTGGTGGCAGAGACAGGGCAAATCTGCAGCTGAAGACCGGTTTTTGATCATTCAGGCCCGTAGGAACTGCTTTGCCACAGCAACCCAGCTTCTCAGTGACCTTCAGAATGCATCCAGGGTAAATGTTTCGACGCAGACTATCCGGGCAAGGTTACACGAAGGTGGTCTCTGATCGAGAAGACTGTGTATCCGCATTCCGTTGTCCCAGAACCACCGCCAGGTACGATATGAATGGGACATGGACCACGTTGGATGGACCATAGAAGATTGGCGACCTGTCCTTTTTTACAGATGAGTCAAGGTACTGCCTAGACCACACAGATAGGCGTTCTAGGGTATGGAGAAGACCAGGAGAGCGATTCTATGCAGCCAACATTGCTGAGCATGACCGCTATGGTGGAGGGTCAATCATGGTCTGGGGCGGCATCAGCTGGGATGCACGTACAGAGGTCTGTGTCACTGAACGTGGTAGATTGACTGCACAACGGTATATTGATGGATATCCACGTCAGACTGTATGCACTTGCAGTGAGTGATAGATTCATTCTGATGGACGATAATGCTCGGCCTCATACTGCCCATGCTGTCGGGGAGTACCGACAGAGGGAGGGGATTGAGCGTATGGACTGGCCAGCAAGATCCCCTGACCTCAATCCAATCGAACATGTCTGGAATGAGTTGTAGCTTGCAATATCAGCCCGTCCAGTCCAGCCAAGAAGTGTCCAGGAGCTTGGTGCCATGCTGGTCCAAGAATGGAACAACATCCCACAAAGGACCACCAGGAACCTGATTGGGAGCATTGAGAAGGCGTTGTCAAGCTGTAAGCTAACATTAATGGGTCTCATACTCGATATTGAAGCCATATCAGTTCGCTCGGTCAACTTTTTGGCAAATTTGAAAAATTTCCTCTTTTACCAATAATATGCATTTTCCATGGTTATCGTATTCAAAAGCTAAAAAATAATGTCAAACACAAATAAAATCTTAATTGCTGTACTTAAATCATTAAAGATATAATTAAATAAAAAATATATACCCTTTTCATTGGAATATTTCAACTAAAACGTAAAACAGGTAGTTGGATGTACTTGGTGCTTAGCAAACTTTCAGTAGTATAGTATATCTAGAAAACTTTACAATGCTATTGCTCGAAAAAATATTAGAAATTATACGTTTTCGTATACGTTTGCGTTATCCATGACAAAAAATGCCCTCCCCCAAACTGTTCGCCCCCCCCCCCCCCCACCAAAAAAAGTATTGGCCCAATACAAGCTTCACACAACATAGATCCCCACCATGGTCGCCAATATAGAGGCTACACATGCTACAAATGCATCGGATTCGCCCAGAGAACACTAAACTTTCCGGTCGTTGTCCCCTCCTACCACACCCCTTTAGGGAAGCGGGGGGATGGAACAACGACCTAATTAGGCCAAGGGGAGGCACAGAAACCCCACACTTCGCACTTTCAAATATCATCTTTGCACCCCCTCCCCCCCCCCCCAAAAAAAAATGGCTAGGCCACACAAAGTAGATCTTCTGTTTCTCGGGCCATTATTTGTAAAATTGCATGCGGGCGAGCGTTTTTTTATTAGCTCAACTTTGGCGAAGCCAAATTTGAGCTTATGCCATGGCCCGTCGTCCGTCTGTCCGTCTGTCCGTCAACAATTGGATACGGCTTGGGCTAGAGGCCGTATTTATGAACCGATCTTTACGAAACTTCTTGGGTACCTTTGTTATGACCGTGGGCCGAGAACGAGTGTTTTGGGGTGCGGTCGGAAATACAAGATGGCTGCCAGCCGCCATTTTGTACCGACGATGCAGAAATCTGTTTTTTGTACAGAACTTCCATATGAAAGCTCTGATTTGAATAATTTTTTGTATGAATGTTTAGTACCATGGGATACATCACATATAATACGGGTTTTTTTCTCGTGCGCAAATTATGCAAATTAGACTGACTTTGATGTTTTTTTGGTGTTACTTTCAGCACTGTAAGTGCAAATGCCAATACGGCTCAGGCTAGAGGCCGTATTTATGAATCGATCTTTACGAAAATCCTTGGGTACCTTTGTAATGACCGTGGGACGAGAACGAGTGTTTTGGGGTCCGGTCCGAAATTCAAGATGGCCGATGGCAGCCATTTTGTACAAAATTTGGTGCAGTCAGATTTTTGCACAGAACTTCCATATGAAAGCGCTGATTTGAATAATTTTTTGTGTGAATGTTTAGTACCATGGGATACATCACATATAATACGGGTTTTTTTCTCGTGCAGAAATTATGCAAATTAGATGAACTTTGATTTTTTCAGTGCTACTAACACACAGTAAGTACACGTGTCAATACGGCTCGGGCTAGAGTCTGTATTTATGAACAGATCTTCACGAAACGTCTTGGGTACGTTTGTTATCACCTTGGGACGAGAACGAGTGTTTCTGGGTGCGGTCCAAAATTCAAGATGGCTGCCATTGGCCATTTTGTACCGAAATTAGGTCTAATCAGTTTTTTGTACACAACTTTTATACGGCTCAGGCTAGAGGCTGTATTTATGAACCGATCTTTACGAAACTTCTTGGGTACCTGTGTGATCACCGTGGGATGAGAACGAGTGTTTTTGGGTGTGGTCCGAAATTCAAGATGGCCACCAGCAGCCATTTTGTACCAAAATTAGTGCAATCTTTTGTACAGAACCTCTGTATGAAAGTTCTGATTTGAATAAATTTTTGTATGAATGTTTAGTAACATGGAATACATCACATATAGTACGGGTTTTTTTCTCGTGCAGAAATTATGCAAATTAGATGAACTTTGATTTATTCAGTGCTACTTATACACTGTTAGTGCACATGATGTCAATACGGCTCGAGCTAGAGGCTGTATTTATGAACCGATCTTCACAAAACTTCTTGGGTACCTTTGTTATCACCTTGGGACGAGAACGAGTGTTTCTGGGTGCGGTCCAAAATTCAAGAAGGCTGCCAGTGGCCATTTTGTACCGAAATTAGGTCCAATCAGTTTTTTGTCACAACTTCTACACAGATCATATTTGTGAACTGGTCTTCACGAAACTTCTTGGGTACCTTTGTTTTCACCTTGGGGCAGGTATGAGTGTGTTTTGGGGTGCTTTGTTATCACTGTGCTATGAGAACAAATATTTTGGGGTTCAGTCAGACCCACTCTGGGACTCAAAGATTTTTTTCTAGTTTAGCATCTGACTGTCACCCACCTTTGCAATACTTTACCTATACATTTGTTACAGGCAACGGTCAGTATTTATGTACAGACCGTTACAATACTTTATATGTACCTTTGTTATCAGGTCATTACCTAGATGTTTGTCTTTGCTGTGGCACATGCTATACATATACATGTCTTTGTCTTGACAAGTTGAGCTACAGTGTCATTGACACTTTCATTTTATTTTTTATTTCAGTAATTACTTCTTTGCCATCAAAAGTTCATGTTCTTGGTTCAAGTTTTAGGCCGCATAATCTACATAATAGCATGGGTGGTGGTGTATTTCATCCCTTGAGTGCAAGAAGGCTTTGCAATGCTAAAGCATTGCAAAGCCTTCTTGCACTCAAGGGACGAATTCGTCAATTTTTTTTAACTTGGGTAAAATATCAGCCATAAACCATTTAATTTTAATTTTTTTTTAAGTTTAAATTGGTTATAAAAAGAGAGCATGCGGCAGCCAAAAGGACCATGCGGGAAGGGCCTGAGAAACAGATTTTTTATTTGTTTTAGGCTCTAGGACACTCCATTATATAATCTTGGCTACTCATCTGAAGACTGTCACACGCTGGACGCTATGTAGGCGTTGCATGCAGTGCGATAGAGTAAAAGAACGACTTACATGGTAGACGAAATATATTTGGGCTGTTACGCCCCGACACACGCTGAAAATAAAACCAGTATCAAATAATAAGGAATATTTTGTGAAATCAACTGCAAAAAAATAGATGCAGATGTTTTTCCAGTGGACCGAAATGTGAGCGCGGCGATGGTCCACTCCGCTCTCCCATCCCGACTTTATCTGCCATTGTTCACTAGGGTGCCAGAACCCTTTCATCTAGGCTGATAGTTGTTGTGCTGTAGATAGTTTTACAAAATTACATACCGGGCCGAGAAAGATATTTCCAGCTGCATTTAGGCTCTCGGCTGGGGAAGTTCCAAGAGCCATAGCCATCGCTCTCGCTATATGTCGAATTACAAACTGCATTGCACCCAAATAATATAACATTGATATAAGAGTACTGAAAAATATAATGATAGGCAGCACCTGGAAATAAATAAATAAATAAATAAATAAATAAATAAATAAATAAATAAATTTATTATTTAAAATAAATTAATCAGCGTAAGTCATTTTCACGATTATCAGCGGCAAAGGCAACGGAATGCATTTAATTGTTTGCTTGTTTGTTTGTCATAAATATGGATGAACAACAAAAAAGTGACAAATTATGGCATTTCTAAGATTTTTGAGACATCAAAAATAGCCTGTCACCTAATTTCAAGCTAACGTCCCATTAATTATATAGCACTTTAATGTGAATAAAATAAAATAATTTTATAACATAAGATGAAGCTGAAATTGAAAATGTGAACAGCTTGATCTTTTAGTTATTCGGAATAACTCTTCGAAGACAACAGCACGGATGTTTGAGTGGAACTTCGAGGAAAACACTCGGTCTGGTTACGTTGAATGTTTGTATTCGAACAGTAAATATGTATTATTTAACACTTACGCCGCCGAAAGCGACTATTATCACCTATTTTATGATGATTATCTGTACAATGTACGTTCTGGTTGCGCAGATATAACCTACCATCTAATAATAATGATAATACTTTGGCCGGCCGCTGATTTGTCGCGGTTCTCGGGTGAGAAGGCCTTGGTTACCCATGTACTCCAAACTGCCTTCTTATTCCCACGCTTCTTCTCTCCTCCCAACCCTCGAGACGAACTGCTTGGTGACATCCCTTGCCCCATTCTTCCCAATCTCTCCGATTAGCATATTAACCCTCTCCTTTGAATCTCTCACAAACCAAATGCCCTTTATTCTCCTATCCCACTTCCCCATTATACTCCCTGTGAATCTTATGCTTTTAGACTGGTATTTTGGGCATTGTAGGAGAAAGTGTTCCAGGGTCTCCGCCACGCCTACAATACACACCTAACAGTCCTTTTCGCTGTTTTCTCCAATTTTTCACCTCAGCTCCAGGGACCGTGACCTCAGCCTGAACAACAGTGACCCCACCCCCCCCCCCCCCAAAGGTGCCATCAAGGTACTCTTCAAAACCAGGCTTCTCTTTATCACGTAGGCCACCCAAAGACCTCCTTGATTTGACCCCCTCTCGCCAGTTAAGGTTACCATCCCCCATGACCTTTTCTCTGGCGAGTTTTTGTCCAGGTTTGCCCCTACGTCTAGGTCCGAGATCTCCAATGAGTAGTTCTCGATTAGCTCCCTCACTTGAACCATCCATCCTGTCTTTATATTTGAGTTGAAAATTATTTTACACTATCGTCGGCTGACGGGGAGATTTACCAAATAATTAAGATAACCGAGTTTCAATAAGTCTATCCTGTCCTTATCCTCATCCACCGAAGCTCGCCCCTGATTGCTTCTAGTACTGTGGCTTTACTCGACCCGTTATCCATTGGCCTGCATCGTTCTGCAGGGTTTCCAAGCTCTTTACAGTCGAGCCCATTCCAACAATTATTCAGATGATAGAGTTTCAAGTGTCTCATAAATCTTATTAAACTTTCTCGCATACATGCGTACATAGAGGTGTTCCGCAATCCGTAAAAAGGCGAAAGTGGGCGTGACAGTAAAAGGGTAATACGAATACCCGGTTATTCGTCCAAAGAATACCCTGCCATTCTCAAATTAATGCACATTTATTGTTCATGATTGCGATTCTTTCGGAAAACAACGGGCGTTGTCGACATTGGGTTTGATATATCATATGCTATTTTTTCAATTGAGTCCACTAATTTTATAACAGAAATCTACCTTGAAAGCAAAGAAGTGATTCGTGTAAGCTTCACCGAACACAAATTCGGCACCTGCGTCTGAATAAGACAGTAACTCTCCAACTCTGTCACCCAACCATTTGAAGATCTGATAACCGATTTTCCATCGGAGTATAAGCAGAGCAAAAGCAAACTGTATAGCAAGTCCCCAAAATACCGGTCTCCATTTCACCTAAAAGTATAACAATTGATGCCTATGTTATAAATCCAACCACCGGAATAAATGCGATCAGTGATTCTACCATAAACAGTACCCACCGCCACAGTAGATGGAGGAGGGTGGGGGCGGGAGTGATTAAAAATATAATTTTTTTTATCAGCTCTAGCCTCTCATTTGTCGAGAGAACCTTGTTGGAAAAATATAGAGGATTTCGAATGAGCATATGAAATTTCTGTACCGAGATCACGAAAATCGATCTGAGCCGTGGTTGTCAGGGCACCTGAGGCCCCGTAAGGCCTGGGCTGACGTGGGGTTATTTAGTCCCGCTGATGAAGTTGCGGGAAAATTAGACCAACGTGGAGGGTCGGAATCCAAGTGTCGCGAACTCGGCGCAGAGAGCTGAGTTAGACCGACGCCGTGATTCCTTCTCTGCCAAATTGGCCTGAAATAGGTTCGATTTCCGTTAGGTGTGATTCCTAATCACTTCAGGCTATATAATGGAAAGAATGATTTAAAGTAACAACGATTCTTTTATTTACACATAAAAATAAATCCGTTTCAATATTTCAACAATCAACAATTCGATTCTTTTCACAGAAAATGGGTCGCTATGGTTAAATAATTCTAAACAATCATATAGTCATTCTATAGCCCTGTACTGGCACTATAGTCTACACACTGGAAATGTTACTACCGTGAGCTCGCCATAAGAGCTTCACAAATCTGAAATGTTATTACTGTGAGCTCGCCATAAGAGCTTCACCCGCTAAGGCTCAAATATCAACGTCTGCGCGTAACTGTACCTCTGGCTGTCGGAGGGTTCCGACCAGCAATGTTCGTCATCTATAAAGACACCGTACTTCTGATTTGGGTAAGATATTGTCTACTCATACCTTATGTGCCTTTTGAAAGTCCTCCGTGAAAGTCCTATTGAAATATTCACCGTTCCTGGTTGAATTCACGATTCACAAATGCCCTTTTTGTGCTAGGGCGAAATTGTCACTCACACCGATCTCCAGTCGGTATTACGATGCTTCGACAGCAAAACAAACTACTCAGAACGCAATCAGTCTGACGCTTCAAAGGGTTAATACGCACAATACAATTAACCTACACTTCTGTCTATTGCAGGCTGATACCTGCTACTCGACAATCTAAACTTTAACGTTCCACCTGGGGTGTTCCTTCTCACGAATTTGGCCCCGTAGCCGCCTATCAACGTTAAGCTAAATCAATCATGGAATGCCCTCTCTGGCGATTCCAGCCGTTTCAGGGTCCTGTGATCGAAGGTACCCTTATGCCAGGAAACAGAGTCCGCCTGTCCTGGACTTCACCAACGTGTGTGTGACCCCAAGTGTGTGTCTAATGTTCTGCTCTTCCAGGTATATATACTTTTTACCCTAAACTGTCAGGTGGACGGACGCTCATCCATCCATCTGTCAAAACGGTGGGAGATGGCGTATATCGAGACAGAATCAATACAAGTCATCTCGCGCGTGACTTAACGGTGATTTCACTGTCGAGAACACCGATTCGTTCTTGCCATGATTGTTACCTAATGATCAGGTGACGATACGATAGACATTTCTATCTTTTTAGAATCTCGTTTCTCAATTGACCGTGACGACATCTTGACACCAACCGATTACGTCTCGTATAAATTAAATGAGATTAGACCTTATCTAACATGCCGTTTCTCCCCTGGGTCCCTGCGCTAAAGCTGGATATACACCACGTGTGTTTTTCCAGCTTTACAGAGAAGTGAAATTCATGTAGGTTTTTCGCCTTGATGCGGAATATATTTTGAACTTACAATATCTTTAAATATGAGGCCCCTTGCCCCTATATTTAGGTTGGCTTTGCCCTGACAGTGGTTTACCGATCAATTTTAGTGAACGCGGTTCAGAAATTTCATGTCGAATCGTGACGAATTTGAGATTCTTTTTATCACACAATATGCAATTTAACCTTTCAGCCAATGTATGGCAAAAGCTAGTCAGCGCTGTTCACAAAAATCGCCAGCCATTTTTTAACCCTTTACCTAACATGAAAAGCAGACGATACTTGCAAAAAAAAATCTTGAATAACTATTTTTTTTTTCATTTTTTGTCTCAAAAACATAGGTTATGACCCCTCATTGGAACGAGCTCGACGAGCTCGTTCCAATGAGGGGTCATAACCTATGTTTTTGAGACAAAAAATGAAAAAAATAATGAAAATTCATTGGCGATTTTTGAGAATAGCGCTGGCCGGTTTAGATGGTTACGTTGGGTAAAGGGTTAAGACTTGTTTTATCTACTTTTGCTTAAAAACCATAGCTTATGAGCCATCACTGGAACGAGTTCATCGCGATCGTTCTAACGGGAGGGGTGGGGGTGGGGTGGGGATAAGAGTTTTCGAGACAAAAGATGAAAATATTCAGTTATTCAGGAAATGTCGTTCTGCAAATATCGCCTGCTATTTACTTTTGGTGGACAGCTAATGAAAAATAAGATTAATTCACTTAAGCCGAAAACAACTCACTCACAGTGTTACCACGTGGGTGTTGACTTTTGATGTCATTCTCGTATTTGACGTGTTGTGAGCGATATTTTCCGTTATGGGATATTTGATGGTGATTATGTCATAAATAGGATTCTTGAAATTGGACTCCAATTTTTTTGGCAATAACAGAAACACTATTTCTTATAGAGGCGCATGGCGACGATAGCGAGCAGTGAAGTTCATAAATGTCCTCATTGATGTAAATAATGTAATATGTAGCATGATGTCAGACATAAATTACGTGAGTGCTTGCTCAGTTCTCGGACACTGAATACCTACCAACCGAAAGTATTGCACAAATTAATAATAAATGCGTTTTCAGAAGAAGTACGTGCAGAGGCGGACCGGGAAAATTTCCGGTGGGTCCTCCTACTGGGGGTCCCCCTGGGTCCCCAAAATCGATTCAGCCAACACGTGTTGGTGCATGGAATTTTGTTAAAATGACCAACACGCGAAATGGATCTGATTGCATAGACCGAAATGTTCTCGATTAGCGACGAAGATGCTGTAAATATGCCATCGAAATGTCCTCTATGTGGACTGCTATTGATCACTCAGATGCAGGGAAGCAGCGTTCTCTCAGTTCGAAAAATCAAAATTTTCTCCAGATCCCCCCCCCCCCCCCCCTCTCCGGTGCATTTCCCAGTAACTTTTGTTGGCCCAGTCCGCCCCTGAGTTCGTGTAAAAGGTCTGAAAAGAAACGGATGGACTAAATTATATTCGAAACAG
The DNA here is from genome assembly GCA_031216915.1 of Pictodentalium vernedei. Taxonomy (NCBI): domain Eukaryota; kingdom Metazoa; phylum Mollusca; class Scaphopoda; order Dentaliida; family Dentaliidae; genus Pictodentalium; species Pictodentalium vernedei. The sequence goes on along the minus strand of CM062288.1, from coordinate 137,481,897 downwards.
ATTACACACCAACTTTTGCAAGAAGATTCCAGGACGTCATTAAAATGTCGTGATTATGTCGAAAAAAGGTACATGAACCAAAAACTTGTCAAGTGACAGTTTAAGGGGGTGTAAAGTTTCAAAAGGGGTTACTCAATATGCAATCAATTACATATTCAATGTGTAAATATCCGGTTGGAACGTCTGTTTGTCACTTGCTTTCCGAGTGAAGTGAAAGGTCATCGGTCGAATCTACTGCGGGCGTGGATAGGCAGGTACCTACGGGATAGCGTAGAGTGTAGTGTTGGCTATCGTCTTCATCAACCATTAAGAGCAACCGTGTTTTAAGTTGTGGTCTAAGTCAGCTGAGAACCATAGAGATTAGCTGAGATTGATAACAGGTTGGAAAAATGGTGGGGGCTAATGGGAAATATAGCTTGAAAATAGATGACATGTTATTTTCGATCGCGTTATAAATTATGTAAAAAATGTTATAATTTTTCATTTTTTGATGTTAACAGCTGCGAATCATTGTTCATAATTTCAGGCAAAAAAGGTGACGAATTATTATTTTGTTTAGATTTTTGATGTCGAAAATAACTTATCACCTATTTTCCAGCTAACTTTCCATTACTTGTATAGCACCTTAAAACAATTGATCAAAAAGTTTGTTGGAGAAGGCTGTCCTGTTGACGTATCATTATACATAATACACTTCATATCGTTAATCTTAGGATTCTGATAATCTGCTGTAATTGATGTTCAAACAAGAGCAACTGACCCAAAGACATTAAGCTCAGTTTCTGTACACTGCAAAAATATAGGTTCTCTTTAGAACCCAAACTGGGTTTAATCTTGTCCCTGAGATAGAACCAGTTCTGTTGAAACATTATTTATTTCAAATTAAATAAATTTATAAAGATTAACATTAATTATTAACAGAATTAAACATAAATTGAGGGGTTTCAGCCGTAAGTTTAGAGCTTATACGAGGTTGTCTCAAATCATTATTGAGCAAAGGAGATATGAACAGATGGCATATCGAACCAGTTTTGGTTCTGCACAGAACCAAAACTGATTCGATATGCCAACTGTTCATATCTCCTTTGTTTCAAAATGTTTGGCGACTGCGTTGAATGAGCTCCAAGGTTACTGTTGAATCTACTTCAGTTCATGTAATATTCTGTTAAAATTGAATGCTAATCTTGGTAAATTTATTTGATTTGAAATAAATACTGTTTAAATAGAACTGGCTCCATCTCAGGGACAAGATTAGAACCAGTTTTGGTTCTAAAGAGAACCTATATTTTTTGCAGGGTAGGTGTGATCTGTCGAGCTGTTGCCCCGTGTGAGTTCCATGTCAGTGTGGCCTTAACGTCATAAGTACTGTTCTGTGTTTTACTTCAAATTACATAAATTCTTATCTGGTATACCAGCACCTCGTAAACATATAGCAGTAGACTTGGAGAAAGTTATGAAAAAAAGTGACATAGGTTTTTATAAATTTGGAGGTGCCCGGATAGGTAATGCATAAGGATGCCTACTGGGTCATGTACCCCGTTCCCTTGTTCGGTCACTTCTGAAGGTATGCAAAAGGTATGCAAATTATAAAGTGTCAAATGCCTGATGCATTTCAAAACTGAATCAGACTATTTTTGCAAATTAAGACAATTCATGTACTGTCATTATCTTTTAAATCGACCGTACCACGACTCACCTCCAGTTTTTAATTTGACGTCGTTAGGGGCGGCGGAACGATTTTCAAGGGAGGTGGGGGGGGGGGGGGAGCCTGGATCGGGCGATGGATGGTCGTCGGGATGAAAATTTTAAATTCCAGGGTCCCAAAACCCCCATTTCCATGCATCTGAGTGGATATTTTGAGATTTTGCAGGAGGTGTATTTGAAAGATTTCACTCTTTAAAAAACGTTGGTAAAGCATACAGGTGAGGTCTATTTATCAGCTTTGGTCGTAACGACCAAAGCTGATAAATAGACCTCACCTGTATGCTTTACCAGACGTTTACAGCAATTATACTATATGTGGATTATCTTGTCTGGGGTGGATTTGGTACTTGTATGTCTGTAAGATTACGATCTATTTCAGTTAACCGATTTTTTAACAGACTGTATACATTTTAGCGTTTGCTGCCACTTACTGCCAAAAAAATGATCCGAAATCCATCGAAACTGAACCAGTACGAGAGAAATATAGCTGGCGAAAATGTGTGGGGGGAGGCTCTGGATCCGCCCCTTGTTTCACCAGTCATTTGTTGTGTTAAAATATATGCATACAAAAAAACATGGCCCGGCAAAAAAGTGGAGGGGCTGAAGCCCCCCCCCCCCCCAGCCCCCCGGTTCCTCCGCCCCTGGCCGTTTAAGATAACTTTCGTTACTTACCTTTGCTGGATTTGTCGAGAAAATATAACACAGTAGAATGTAGACTGCTATACCAGCTGCTGATATCAGATTCCTTGGACGATCAAGACCAACATCAACTATGACATACACGATGACAAATGCTGAGAAACCAATGGCAATGGAATAGTAAATACTGAAAACATATCGAATATAGTTGTATTACTTGTATTTCTTTTTTAATTCCAAGCTCTCGGGTCGCCCTCTAATTCTGGTAGGAACTGTAATTCATCAGTTAAATTCGAACTTGTCGTTCTTTCTGAACCCGTAATTTGATTGGGTGAGAGCCGGTCGGCTCCGTGCTCTAATCTCAGGTAATTCACCCTTATCGTGCTCTAATTTCAGGCAAATTCACCCTTACCGTGCTCTAATAAGCCTTTTTCGAAACTGCCATCTTGGACTTTTATATATGCAAGGTCACAGGTCGCGAGGTGTAATCATTTCGAGAAAACACGTTGTGAGCACTGGGAGAAGAGAGCGGGTAAAGTGTTTTGGGACCACTTACGTTCATTAGTGAGAATTCAAAAAACATTTAGCCAAGGTTACCATTTGTTTAAGGCAATAATAATATTGTATGAGATCTTTCATTATTCCGAACTGAGTTTCTATTGACCTAAATGGTGTTTGATGGGCACTGTTTTCAACAACTAGCGGGGATTTCCCAAGCCGAGAAACTCCGTGCAACACGTGTCCATGTTGCCATTCATAACAAGCCCTCGCCTCCGTAAAAAAACTCCGTAAACCTGTTATATTCCATAGTTTAACATCGTCTCGGGTTGCCCCTTCAGTTAATTTAAATGACGACATCGATTTTACGAATTTAAACTTGATATTTCACAAAACTAGTTGATTTGGCTGACACAGTACTCAACGCGATGAACATGGAAATCGCTTTGTTTACACCCCGCGACCTGTGACCTTGCATAGATTAAAGCCCAAGATGGCAGTTTCGAAAAAGGCTTATTGCCGAAAGCGGGTCAATTAGAACAGTATACGGGAAAAAACCCAAAGGGAAAAAACCCTTAGGAAAAAAAAACCTAGGAAAAACTAGAGTCGATCCATCGCCAGGGGGTGCGATTCCCCCGAAATCCATCGCCAGGTGGTGTGTTACCCCCGCACCAATACCTGAGGGTGAGCAAGGTCAATAATGTGACATCTTGGTGTTCAGAAAACAATAGGTGTTACCTAAAGGTGACACAAACAAATACCCCCGCCTTTCAGCTAGTAATGTTTTTAAAGTGCATGATGTAAGTGAGGCATACATGTATTCTCGATATTAAGAGAATATTAGATATTATTACCACTTTGCAGGGCGTTCCCTAGTGTATTAACGCTGTTATGCCGAGCGTTCAAAGTAAATAATGCATGGCAATCTCCTAAGTTCCGGGCCGCGGGCCGATAATGAAAATAATCGCCCTCTGGCATCATTGTTACATCACGTGATCACCGCTTGTTCTCGATCGGCAAGGAGCTGAATCGAAACGACGATACCAGGGAAATGATTCATAAACGACCGAACTTTTCTTACCAATGGCTAGATTGTTGTTATTAGGTAAGTAATCCAGATTATTTTTATTATGAAGCAATTGTAAGAAGCCGTCATTGCCGAAAAATTACATCACTTTCGTAATTTCGACGTTCATGCACTCAATTTGTGACACGGGAATTCCCCCAAATTGTCGCCCCTGATCTCTCCGATGCGCATTTGTAAACAAACAAATGGTAATAATAGTAATAACATTATTTTTGCGAGCATTATGGTATATTAGCGGCCCTGCAGAAATTATTAACAGCCCTCGGGCCAATTAGCGGCCCTCGACTTCGTCTCGGGCCGCTAATAAGCCCTTGGGCTGTTAATAATTTCTGCAGGGCCGCTAATATACCATAATGCCCTCAAAAATCATGTTATTGTTATATTGAAATCAACCAAGGACATCACAAAAGTTTTCATATTAATTAAGAGCAGTAACTGTGTTGCTCAACTACTACGGTGGGGAATCACGTGGTTTCGAGTTGAATGGCCGAGGAGTTCAGAAACAGGAGAAGAATCGAGGAAGAAAGGTAATACACTGTATATGACATATTAAATAGTATTTTGACAGCAACGAGCATATAGGATACTATTTTTCAAACAAACTGATACCTCTTATGAGTCCAAACTCACAGTAGTTTTCTATAACATTCTGACAAAAGTTGCCAGTCGGAGGATTTTCCACGATGTGTTTACTGGTGTATTCCACGAACATATTCTATTTTTATGCTTTCTCTCTACTTGGACCTAATCCTCCGACTGGCAACTTTTGTTTGGACACAAATGGGGTATCAGTTTGTTTGAAAAATAGTATCTCATATGCTCGTCGCTGCCAAAATACGATGTAACATGTCATATATATTAGCCTTTTCCTCGATTCTTCTCGCGTTTCCGAACTCCTCCTCCATACAATTCGAAACCACGTGATTCCCCACTGTGACTACACTATATAGATAAAATGACAGGTTTAGTTTTTATTATGTCTCAAAGTTAGTTTGTCCAATCAAAATGCTGGAATACCTTCTAAAGATTCCACCGTATCGGGTTACTCACCTGATATTAATTAATATCAGGTGAGTAGCCGCCATTACTATTTTGATGCAATTCCCCTCACTTCGAATTTTCAAAATCTGAATTAAAACAAAATAAGAGAATTTAGGTTCCGAAAATATTTTCAAGATACCGTATTTTGTGATTTAAAACATTAAATATGTAAAAAGATGGGCAGAAGATAATATTTGTAGTCTGAAAAGTTCTTTGTTTTACGACTCCTTCAGTCACTGTTTGGATCGGGTTTTTGAGGTGAAAAGGGTGCTCCTATTTTCAGAAATTGCAAAATCGGCAACATCAACATCACTATAAATAATAAATGAACAAACTTGTTTTTGAAACATTCCGATCAAACAGAATTAACAGAAAGTCGGTGTGCGTTTCAGATTCAACTTCAAAGTTCAAGTTGCGTTATTGTTATTGTTTGCTCTACAGTAAAAAAGTGATTTTTAATGTTCAAAACTGCTTTATTAGTCCTTTTTAGGTAGTAACAACAGTAAATGTACGCAAGGGGCCTCCAGATTATGCCGAGTTGGCAAGCAGCACTGATCTCAGTGGCAAGCAGCGATTCGTTTCATTTGTAAACAAGTACGGCAATCGCCCTTAGCAAAGTGATGATTTGTTTACAATTACCATGGTTACACGTACCGGTGCCTGTTACTGTTCATGATTCTGCTATCAATAGTGGTTCCTGAAAAATAAATTCCGGGCCGTTGTTTGTTTATGGAGAAAATTATTAATCGCTTGATTTACATGGACTTTCGACATAATAAATATGTTACATGGCGTGTAGCTGGCTGATACATTTCCATACAAGGCTCTGAGTGTTCATATCAGGTTCGGCTTCGCCTCACCTGATACGAACACTCATCGCCTTGTATGGAAATGTATCAGCCAGCTACACGCCATGTAACTTATAATATCATCATTGAGCTGAAATCCCCTTGCCCTATCTTTGAAAAAAAATAATAAACAAGACTTTATACATGTTGCACATCTTCTTTGTGTGTATGATCATATCCTGAAGTTTCAGCTTTCTGCATTTAAAACTGTAAGAGGAGTTGATTACAGCATAAAGGTACCCTCTATCAGGGACCGATCAAGACTATTTAAAATACGCTCTAGCCTCGGAGCCTATTTTTTCAATTTATGCGCCAGTTTTCAATTTACGGAGTCACACTGCTGTTTGTAACACACACTGCAAGTATGTAATAGCTCTCATCATTTTCATTTAGTACACTATAGCAAACATTAATCTTCACTGTGGTTTCTGATCAAGTCTTGGCTGCCTATTTAGGCAGCCAAGACTTGATCAGAAACCACAGTGAAGATTAATGCTTGGTAATTAAGACTTGAAGTATTAACTAAAGCACTCTACAACAATGATAAATGATAATCATATAATACATGTAAGAGTGTCTCTCTCGATTATCCATCGAAAGAATATAAAATATGATCTGAGAAGTTACGCGCCAACTGAGAAGCCTATTTCTGAGATTTAAGAGCCAGGTCCTGACGTTTCAGAACTAAATACGCACTGGCGCATGCCCAGGTCGGTCCCTGCTCTATTGAAAATAGCACTAAAAATGTTGTAATTCAAGAAAGGGAAATAACTGTGGAGAAACAAAATTTTCGCAAGACTTTATACATATATGTTGCACATCTTCATTGTGTGTATGATCATATTCTGAAGTTTCAACTATGTGAATTGAAAAGTGGGGGAGGAGTTGATTACAGCATGACGGTACCCTCCATTAAACAATATCGCGACGGAAGGACTGACGGACAGACGGACTGACGGACACGAGGAATCCTATATACTCCCGCCTAGCGGGCGGGGGTATAAAAAACATTGGGGGAAAAAACTCAAGGACAAAAGCTGAATAGTTGTATATAATGAAAACAATACGAATGTGGATATCAATGGAGCGGGTCTGTGCGCCAATTCCATTGTCATCCATATTGGTATGATTTTATTATTATGATAACTATTCAATATTCTTGTAAAATGTAGTGAAAACAAAATAACACTGAACAAGTAATTTGCAGAGTCACAACTATTTAAAATTCTTGTAAAATGTTATGAAAACAAAAACTACTTTCCGACCACCTTTATTATTTTTTAGAAGCACCACGACCAGGAACAGAATTGAAGTGATTGAAAATCGCTACAATATCTTTTTCCATTGGGATTTTTTCCTACCATCATTAGAACATGTCTGTATCCACGCTACGCGCGAGCAACGGAACTTAATCGCTCATACCACAGATCGAACACACCCCAGAGTTGATTTCTGTGGCAACAGTTGTTAGCGTCCGTGCGTGGAAGTTCACCTTGAAAATTCGATCATGGCAAATAGACCGAGATGGAAAATGACATTTTTTTTATTGTTTTACTTCAAATAAAACGGGTTTGGAGAATTCACTTCTAACGGTGACAAGAATTACAATGGAGATAAACGTCTATTGTTTCGTTAGACATTTGGGAATCTGACTGGTTTTCCATTGTCAAATTCCCGAATGTCTAACGAAACAAGAGACGTTTATCTCCTAAGTCGACGCTGTTGTGGGCGATGTGTTAACCCACTTTTCGTGGAGTTTGCGCACCGACCAACGTGGATGTAATGAGATATCCTTTCACTCATAAAGATATACATATATTCGTTCGAGTCCTTTTTCTAGATATTCCAATGCAGGCCTGAAAATAAGCAGTCTGGCATTTGCAGAAAGAGGTCCTCAGAGGGCGAATTTGATGATTCTATCCCAAAGAGTGGGCCAATTCATCTTCTGGGTACCTCTCTCTGTTCAGTTTTATAGAATTTGACTGGTGGCTTGAAAGTTTGCGTTTAACCATGAAACATTGCTGTGAAAAAGTCAGGGGACACACCCCTGTGTAACTCCTGCCCCTACATCAGTACCATCCCATCTGTTCTCTTTTACTCTCAATTTTAACCCTTTACCTAACATGAAAAGCAGACGACACTTGCAAAAAGAATTCTTCAATAACTAATGTTTTTCATTTTTCGTCTCAAAAACATAGACGAGCTCGTTCCAACGAGGGGTCATAACCTATGTTTTTGAGACAAAAAATGAAAATATTTTGAAAATTAATTGGCGATTTTTGAGAATAGCGCTGGCCGGTTTTGGCCGTTACGTTGGGTAAAGGGTTAACTCAGCGTATAACCATGAAACAGTTCCGTTAAACAGGTTGTGGGACATATGCCTGTGCCGCCTCTGTCTCCAAGCCAGTACTATCGCATCTGTCCTCTTTGCCGACCCATTTTTCATTATTTTGTCGTATACCCGTCGACTGTAGAATTTCCATTGACGCAAATATTCATACATATATAATAATAAAAAAAAACTATGGCTGGTTGCTGATTTGTCGCAAAGTGAGGAGGCCTTCATTAACCTTGTGCTCCGAATTGCCTCCCTATCTCCATGCCTGTTTTCGCCCAACACCCGGAAACGAACTGTTTGATGATATCCCGTACCCAATTCTTTACAGTTGCTCTGTAAAGCATACTAACCTCTCCTCTGTGTCATCCAGTATCCACATGTCCTTCATTCCTCTCCTACTTTCCCATTATTCTCCTAGTGAATTCTGTCAGACTGATATATTGAATATTCTAAGAGAAAGTGTTCCAGGGGCTCCATTTCTCCTGAATTATACATTTAACACTCCTTTTCATTGTCTTTTCTAATTTCCTCCTAAGCTCTAGCGGCCGCGGTCCCAGCTTGAAGAGAAGTGCCCCCCTCTCCCCCCAAACGAGCCATCAAGGCACTCATTAAAACCCGGCTTCTCTTTATCACGCAGGTCACTGAAAGACCTCTTTGCTTTGATCTCCTCTCACCTTTTTCAGCTACTATTCATCATGACTCTTTCTCTGGCGATTTCTTTTTTACTCTGGGTTGTCCCATTTCTACGTTTGAGATATCCATTGAATAGTTCTCTATTCTGTTCTCACTTCCTCAACCTACCCTGTCTTGGTATCAGAATTGCAAATATTCTGAAACATTAGTTTTCACCATTGGCTGTCGGGGACATTTACCAAATAGTTAAGACAAAAGAATTTCATTAAGTCTATCCTGTCCTAGATTCTCATCCACCCAAGCTCACCCAGTGGCGGCGCTACGGGGGGGGGGGGGGGGGGGGGGGGGGGGGGGGGCATGGGAGCATTTGCCCCCCCAAACGAAGGCTTTGCCCCCCCCCCCAACCATCTCGCATGCATTTCCATCCACCCTCACACACAGACACATTCAGTCACTCTCTCTCTCACACACACACACACCCCTCTCTTTTTTTATTCCCAATAATTTCCCATACACACTTAGCCCAAAGCCTCAGGCTAGCTGATGAACACATCCAGGCAGTAGAGATTTAAAGACTCGGATGCAGATACTTATAAGTTATAATTAAGTTTTGAGCCAACAAAGGCATGTCTATCCATATCCCTTGTCTAAAAAAAAATTCATGGATTTCGCATTATGACAGACGGGCATTATGAGTCTCTCTCTCTCTCTCTCTCTCTCTCTCTCTCTCTCTCTCTCTCTCTCTCTCTCTCTCTCTCTCATAGGATGTACCAAACCAAAAAAGTATATTACGGACTTTGGGTCCAAGCTTGGACTACCTCATAACAAAGTAATGATATGATCCTTTGCGTATTTGCCCCCCTTCATGGGAGTCTGCCCCCCCCCTAGTTGCCCCCCCCCCCCCCCACAAAAAATTTCTGGCGCCGCCACTGAGCTCGCCCCTGATTGCTTCTTGTGCTGCGGAATAACTCGATCCTGATATCCACCAACCTGCATTCCCTTTTAAGGAATTAAAATAATTAAAATGAAAACTTACACATTTATAATTCGTTTCAAACACTTGTGATCACATCTACAGCAGAAGTCCCATATTTTGCTCCAAATTCTACTGAGAACTTCACCAAACAAATGCAGGACCAGGCGGGCAAACATGAACAGTGCGACCACAGCAGATGTTAAAAGTAGCCTGTATGATGGCTCGCTACCGAACTCGTAATCCAAAGCAAATCCCAAATAAATAAAATACGCTATAAGTATGATGGTATAGGAAATGTACAAAACATGCTTTTTGTACTTTCCATAAAACATACTCAAACCATCTTGTATATAAAATATTCTCGAAGCTATGATACCATCAGCATTACTTCTTTTATCTTCAGCTGTTTTATCATTCGATACCTGAATATAGATAATTATGTTCATTTGAAAGAAAAAATAGATGCAGACGGGTGCCGCTAAGAGGAGTTTAAGGGAAGTGGTCTGCCCCTCCACACATCAATAATTTCCCAGCCTGGACAGTAAGTGGAGTGTAAGATATCAATTTTTCTCTTGTTTATAATCTTTTTATTTTGGTACCCGATTCGGACCGTTGGGGGTCCAGCAATACCAATTTGGAACAGGGTCGGGAAGAGGGTGGGGCTCGGGGATGGAAGCCCCGAGGCCCGGAACTTTGAGAAGCCCTAAACTTTGGGAGGCCCTGGCTTGGGCCAGGTCTAGGAATCTTGTGTCAGAGCTGCCCCCACCCCAAGTCCTGTGCTAAGCCTCGGACCCTGACCCCGAGCGAGAACCAGCAAGATATATTACCCTTCGAACTGGAATATTATTTCCAACTCATGTGCCCTCTCCAAGGTTAGAACCATTGTAAACTTACCAACATTTTAGTTCTACACAATTGAACTTGTGGGTCTTACTATTAACCCTTTACACAACGTAACGTTCAAAACCGGCCAACGTTATTTACAAAAATCGCCAATTAATTTTCATTATTTTTTTCATTTTTTGTCTAAAAAACATAGGTTATGACCCCTCATTGAAACAAGCTCATTTATCTAACAATTCTGTCACATAAAGAGATTAAATCTTAACCCTTTACCCAACGTAACGGCCAAAACCAGCCAATGCTATTCTCAAAAAATCGCCAATTAATTTTCATTATTTTTTTCATTTAGTGTCTCAAAAACATAGGTTATGACCCCTCATTGGAACGAGCTCGACGAGCTCGTTCCAAAGAGGGGTCATAATCTATGCTTTTGAGACAAAAAATGAAAAAAATTAGTCATTCAAGAATTTTTTTTACAAGTGTCGTCTGCTTTTCATGTTAGGTAAAGGGTTAACGCATTTCATCTAAGAACCACTAGTTCTATAGTTGCGTAGAACTAAATGTTAAGAAAGGAACTGTATCGCGAATCAAGCTCAGCACTTGACCAACATGACTAATTATGGACTGCATGATTCTTGAAATGATAACTTCATAAAAACATCTTGTCGTAATAAAGTTATCACTTCAGGAATTGTGCAGTCAAAAGCTATTACTCTTGATTACTGGATACTCACTAATGAACTTGCAAATTTGAAACATGTCATTTTGACGGTCCAAAAATAATGTAAAACTCCATAATTTCAGTGACGTTATTCGACGGAGCCGGGCTGCGGGCAATGATGGTATAAATAGCCATTAGCGGCCCGCGGCCCGGCTATTTTTAGATTCCATGGTCTAATGAATTACTCCCATTCGGTTGACGTCCCTTTGTATTTCTGAACTGAAGTCGAAAGCACGATCGAAACAGAAATATCGAACCGACTTCAGTGATTATTTCTGTGCTGAAATGAAGCACTATCACATGGAAACAAGTTTCATTGCACTGTGAATCGGTCGCACTGTAAGTATACTGATAAAATCATCGTTCGTTCGTTACAACGGCTTGGTAATAATAGTAATAACATGATTGTTGTCAGGCATCATGATTCATCAGCGGCCCTGCAGCAATGATGAACAGCCCTTGGGCTTATTAACGGGCTTATATAAACCCTCGGGCTGTTCATCATTGCTGCAGGACCGCTAATGAACCATAATGCCCTCCAAAATCATATTATTGTTATTTTATGGCGTAATGCATTAAACTATTGAATACTGTGTATTTTATTTATTCAGCAATAAATTTCCAAGAAGTCTTGAGTTTTTATCTGTAATCCACACTGACTGTTATTTAGAGATGAGGGGTATTGGAATTTTGAGTTCGGTATCGGTTTCGATATTTTTATGTGGTATATCACGGTATCGGTTCGGTATTCGGTTTCTGACTTGACTGAGATTTGCTAACAGTACCAATTGAGAATTCACACCAGGAAAATGCAGAATAAGTTCTTGTATTGTTCTACCATAGCGCCACAAATATCACTGCCAAAGAGGACAGCATTGGTACTCTTCTGCCAAAATAAATCATATTTACAGCAATTTTATGACTTGTCCCAAAACACCTTGACCTTCTTACGCATATTTTAGGCTAGAGAAGGGCCAGAGCAATGATTTAATAGGCGACCAAGACTTAAATTGAAATGGCTGCTAAGCAACTGGATATGCACAGGTTGTAGTCTAGTGGAAATTCAGGACTACTTCCCTGGCCCTTAATGGTTAACACAACTTAGAAAGAAATCGGTCACTTCTTTCATGAATATGAACCCTTCAACTGCTAACAAGTCTGAACAAGTCCTGATAAGAAGCCAATGCAGGAAATATGGGTTTGTTTCGGTATCCCCATGATATCGGTATTGGTTCGGTTTTTCGGTATATTGCCAATCTCTACAAATATTCCCACTACATCATCAAGGAATATGCATTCAACGCATGCATGCCTTAATTATGTAGATGGAAAATTAGTTAGTCAAGCTCGAGCCTTCGCAGTTGGGTCAAATCATGTTAACACCCCCTCCCCAATCGGTAATCTTCGCGATGCGTCCACCATTGAAATTGAAAACGTCTTAAACCTTTACCTAACGAATCGGCCGCATCCGCCCGCGTAATATATACTACTCAAAGTTTGCTAAGCACCAAGTATATCCAACTACATGTTTTATGTTTTAGTTGAAATATTGTAATGAAAAGTGTATATATTTTTTATTTATTTTAGTGTGGGGTTTCTGTGCCTCCACTTGGCCTAATTAGGTCGTTGTTCCCTCCCCCCGCTTCCCTAAAGGGGTGTGGTAGGAGGGGACAACGACCGGAGGGTCCTAGTTAGAACTAGCCCATCCCCGCTCACACTCCCGAGAAAGTTTAGTGTTCTCTGGGCGAATCCGATGCATTTGTAGCGTGTGTAGCCTCTATATTGGCAACCATGGTGGGGATCTATGTTGTGTGAATCTTGTATTGGGCAAATACTTTTTTTTGGTGTGGGGGTGGGGGGGGGGGGGCGAAAAGTTTGGGGGAGGACATTTTTTTTGTCATGGATAACGCAAACGTATACGTATAATTTCTAATATTTTTTCGAGGAACAGCATCGTAAAGTTTTCAAGATATAGTATACTACTCAAAGTTTGCTAAGCACCAAGTACATCCAACTACCTGTTTTACGTTTTAGTTGAAATATTGTGATGAAAAGTGTATATATTTTTTATTTAATTATATCTTTAATGATTTAAGTACAGAAATTAAGATTTTATTTGTGTTTGACATTATTGTTTAGCTTTTGAATACGATAACCATGGAAATGGATATTATTGGTAAAGGAGGAAATTTTTCACATTTGCCAAAACGTTGATCGAGCGAACTGGTATGGGTTCAATATCGAGTATGAGACCCATTACTGTTAATTACAGCTTGACAGCGCCTTTTCATGCTCCCAATCAGGTTCCTGGTGGTCCTTTGTGGGATGTTGTTCCATTCTTGGACCAGCATGGCACCAAGCTCCTGAACACTTCTTGGCTGGACTGGACGGGCTGAAATTGCAAGCTACAACTCATTCCAGACATGTTCGATTGGATTGAGGTCAGGGGATCTTGCTGGCCAGTCCATACGCCCAATCCCCTCCCTCTGTCGGTACTCCCCGACAGCATGGGCAACATGAGGACGGGCATGAATCGTCCTTCAGAATGAATCTATCACCCACTGCACCTGCATACAATCTGACGTGGTCATCCAGGATCTCATCAATATACCGCTGTGCAATCAATGTACCACGTTCATGGACAGAGAGCTCAGTATGTCCATCCCAGCCGATGCCGCCCCAGACCATGATTGACTCTCCACCATAGCGGTCATGCTCAGCAATGTCGGCTGCATGGAATCGCTCTCCTGGTCTTCTCCATACCCTAGAACGCCTCTCTGTGTGGTCTAGGCAGTACCTTGAGTCATCTGTAAAAAGGACAGGTCTCCAATCTTCTTTGGTCCATCCAACGTGGCCCATAGCCCATTCATATCGTACCTGGCGGTAGTTCTGGGACAGCGGAATGCGAATACATGGTCTTCTCGATCGGAAATCACATTCGTGCAACCTTGCCCGGATAGTCTGCGTCGGAACATTTACTCAGATGCATTCTGAAGGTCACTGCGAAGCTGGGTTGCTGTGGCAAAGTGTTTCCTACGGGCCTGAATGATCAAAGACCGGTATTCAGCTGAAGATGTTGCCCTGTCTCTGCCACCACCATGCCGTCTTACTGGTGTGCCATACTGCTGAAATCTTGTCCAGGCTCTGGTGATCACCGTTTGGTGCACACCAAGGGCTTCACCAACCTGACGATGGGTAGCCCCTTGCTCCACCATCCCAACAGCCCGCCACATTTCTGCTTCAGACAAATGTCTTCTTACATTTGCATTTGCCATATTCAGTCATTAAATCACAAGACTTTTTTTTGAAATGAAGATTGAATACCCTACACATGTCATGTACATGTAGACAGTACACGAAAACATTACGAAAACCATGACTGTCATTTTATAGTTACTGGGGCTGGAATGATTATGAAATTTCATGATCGACTTTTGAAGAACAATAATCGATTAAAGTTGATAGTAATCGTACTCTGTAACCTCTAGAAACAACTATTCACCTGGAACTTAATTAAGCACCCCCTGTTTGTTTTTCGCAGTGGTGTTAATAGAAACCGTCATTACTTTCATTCTATCTTCCAGATGGCTAAAAGTGATTGTTTACGGAAAGAATGGTCTATTGGCAAATGAAAGAGAACACAATGATGAAAATATGCAGTATTTCAATGGCGCTAATTACACATATCTGTCACTAATGTTTATGATGGAAAAATGTTCTCTCGACAAGTATGGTGCTGGAACGGTCCAAGATGAAACAATGCCGGTAATTACTGACAAAAATGTAACCTGTGATCACCTGAATACAATAGCCGTGTCTGAAGTCAGTCGAGTGTAACCACCACGTGCCCGTATGACATCCTGAACCCTCCTCCTAATGCTACCAGTACTGGCCAGAGGCAACTCCTCATGCAATGCAGCTTCCAAACTGGCGAAATTCTGTACAGGCGAATCACTTGCTTTGACACGACGTCCAGGAAAGTCCCAGATGTGTTCCGAGAGATTCAAATCGGGGCTCATTGCAGGCCAAGGTAGTGTTGTAATAGCGTTGTTCTTCGGATTGCCCTCACAGCATGGAACGATGTGGCCTTGCATTGTCGTCCACGAATACAGGGCGAGTAGCCAACGGGCGGTTGTCAAAATGAGGCACGACAACCGGGTTGAGAATGTCCCGGATGTACTGATGACCATTGAGATTCCGACGTACAGTCACCATATCAAGTGTACAATCATGAGAGAGGCATCACCAAATCATTACTGATCCCTCTCCATAAGAAACAGTCGCGTCTGATGTTCCTGTGCACACACGTAAGCAATATTTCTATGCTTCCACACTCTCTTGCGACCATCTGTGACGTGAAGCAGGAACCTACTCTCGTCTGACCAATGGACCCTCCTCCACGTCTTGTGATTCCAATGCTGTCGTACCATACACCACTCCAAACGTCGTCGTCTTTGATGCAGATCGGACAGAGTTGGACGATTGATGACCCATCTGGACCTCATTCCCAGTGCTTTGAGACGATTTCGAACAGTTCTGTTGCACAAATGACTGTTGGGGAGCCAACGGCGTTTCAGAGCCCCACTTGAAGCAAAGGGTTCACGCCTAAAGAGGCGTGCCAGACTCCGGTCTTCCCAAGGAGGGGTCTTTTGGGGTTGTCCAGGTCTTGGTAGGTCCATAACATCGTTGGTTTGTTGATGTTTTCGGACAAGTCTGCTGGTGACAGAATGATTATAGCCAGGTTGCCTTCCAA
This sequence comes from Pictodentalium vernedei, assembly GCA_031216915.1. Classification (NCBI taxonomy): domain Eukaryota; kingdom Metazoa; phylum Mollusca; class Scaphopoda; order Dentaliida; family Dentaliidae; genus Pictodentalium; species Pictodentalium vernedei. The sequence goes on along the minus strand of CM062288.1, from coordinate 137,465,816 downwards.
TAGCCTTGAATGACATGCTTGTTACATGCATGCCAACGATTTGCCATCTTAGTGCCTCTGCGAGTCTTCTCCTTGCCATGTGAACATTTATTGATAAAAGAAGAGATAAATTTCCTTGTTTTATACCAAGATATTGCATGTGGATGATAGTATTTTTTGTGACATTCGTGGATAGCATGCTTCTTGGGGACGAGGCGTGTGTTTGGGCCACACGATCAACCAGAAACACCATGTTTCACTAGATGAAATATACTTCAAGACACAGCAATCATTAAAACATAATAATCAGTAACAGCAACTTCACTGTCATAAAACATTTCAGGGGGTGCTTTATTAAGTTCGAAGTATATATATATATATATATATATATATATATATATATATATATATATATATATATATATATATATATATATATATATATATATACTCTCCCAAAAAAGAAAGTGTGCATGCTAAAAAATAACACTAAAAAAAAGATATATATCATTTTCATTCATGGAAATTTTATTCAATCAGAAATGAATCAATTTGTGATCAACACGAGAAATTTCATTACGCTACGACGAATACTCTTGGTGCCATGGAGAGTCAAAGACACTGAGAGTCAAACACAAAAGTCACACACTCAATATCTGGTATGACCTCCGTCTGCATCGACTACTGCTGTGCATCTACGCCTCATGGAAGTGAAGAAGTTAGCATGGAAGTGTTGTGGGATGTTGTTCCATATTCTGATAAGCTGTCTTTGGAGTTCCACAAGCGTTGACGGTGCATGGGGAAACCGGCGCAGCTGACGTTTCATTTCGTCCCATACGTGCTCAATGGGTGAGATATCGGGCGAATTTGCGGGCCAAGGAAGAACATCCACTTGTTGTTACTGCAGATACTGTTGAACAACACGAGCTGCATGGGGTGGGGCATTGTCCTGCTGTAGAATGACGCCGGGGCCGTGACGTTGCAGAAATGGGACAACAACAGGTGTAAGCACTTCATCACGATATCTGGCTGCATTGAGATTGCCATCAATAATGACTAGCTCAGTTCTGTTACGGGCAGTGATCCCACCCCACACCATGTGAGACCCTCCCCCATAACGGTTTCGCTCCACGACATATGGATCTGCGTAGCGTTCGTTTCGACGTCTGTACACTCTCAGGCGGCCATCTGATGATGGAAGATGGAAACGACATTCATCTGTGAATAAAACACGTCGCCACCAGTGTAAAGGATGCCTGAGATGTTGTCTATACCACTGCAGTCGAGCACGGCGGTGACGTAACGTCAAAATCGGACGAATTGGAGGTCTTCGAGGACCATTTGACAATTTTTTTCCCTGACCCACATCTCACAAGTCATGCTTCAATGAACTCTTCACACTATACTTGATGATTGCAACAATTCAAATGGATGGAGTTATGACTGATCCTTACGTTTGTTATTTGGTTTTCTTTATTATTAGTTACCAGTATAAAATGTTGGGCTGCAAACGCCAGTATTCCAAACTTGTGTCTCCGGGTTTATTTTGTAATTTTCCACATACATTATTGCACAACTGCTTACATTTTAGATCGTATATTTTACATAATACTTTCCCAGATCCTACCACGTACTTCCGTTTGTTACCCATTTTCAAAATTTTCACCGCCGGTAATCATAGATCGGCACATAGCGCATGCCACCCCCCACCCCCACCCCTTCCACGACAAATGGATACGCGGATGTAATGTTTGATTTGTTCATGTATATCAGTATGTAATATTAGTTGGCTTTCCCGCTAACCAAACTCCGTCGGACTTCATGGCAACGTGGATGATATGTTGTTTATGTTTAACCCTTTACCCAACGTAACGGTCAAAACCGGCCAGCGCTATTCACAAAAATCGCCAAATAATTTTTATTATTTTTTCATTTTTTGTCTCAAAAACATAGGTTATGACCCCTCTTTGGAACGAGCTCATCGAGCTCGTTCCAAAGAAGGGTCATAACCTATGTTTTTGAGACAAAAAATGAAATAAAATAGTTATTCAAGAATTTTGTTTGCGAGTGTCGTCTGCTTTTCGTGTTAGGTAAAGGGTTAAAAGGTTAAGTAGTTAACTAAACACCAATGAAAATGATCGTGTTGTCTTATTTTGCAATTTACTTGCGGGTTCTTGATTGTAAAAGTGATATTTATGCCCCAAAATGATTAATTTACGTTGATAACCAGCACCTTGGTCGTCACAACTTCATGTGAGGGACGTGATGAATATCGAGTGTTAGTTGTGGGTTATCAACTTATAATAACTTGAGAGAAGTGTCGAGTGACAAACCCATAAAAATATACATGGCATCAGAAAAATGTGGGCATTAATAATAAAGGGTCCTTGAGGCACACATTTCCAGTATCTAGTTTCGAGTCGTGTTCAACCGATTACCAAAAATGGTCGCTGACCGAGTACCGGTTATTTGAGCTCACAATCGCCCGATTCTGATGCCGATTCCGATTGTAATACCGTGCACTACTAGGCAAGTCGAGGCTCGAAAGAACTACATTAAACTGAACTTTTTTCACAGTGCTAAACTTCGTTGACTGGGGTCGCAGTGAAATGACCAGTCGCGCTCACTTGGGCGGTAAACGTGGCGTTTACCGCTCAAGTGCGTGCGACTGGTAATTTTACTGCGACCTGAGTCAATGGAGTGCAGCTTTCACTTTTCCAGTATGAATTGGCGATTTCCGCAAGTATGCTCAATTGAAAGCTTTACATGTAATTTAACTTGTATATCCCGTAAAGGGGCGTCTAGAGAGTTTGAGAATACACATTGTGGTTGTTTCTGTTATTCAAAGGGTTCACTGACATCATTTTACATTAACAACTGAACAATAGCAGAAGAATAAAATGCGGTTAATGAATCATCACAAAATGCTTGGCAACAATCGGTTGAACCGATGTTTCAGGAGCCGTTGTCCTTGTCATCCGATTGTCCACAATCGGCCGCTTATGGTGGCCGGTTCCAATCATCGGTTGAACACTAGATCAGAGACACGGATTTGGCGAGTGTCATCCCTGAAAATCAAAACCATGGTCTCTTCCTACTCCTGGGGTATCCCCAATACCCATCGGCATCACTGCGCCGTTTCGAAAGTAAATACGACATATTTTTACAGTACCAATTTTGCAGCCACCACCCCGATTCCTGGTTACGTACCACACACCACGTTTAACCAGATCGATATTATTTCCCCAATATATTGGGCGCCTACTACCACAAGCTACAAAACATCGCCTTTTTGAAGTAGTTGTGCTCAAACTGGTTATAGTGTTAAAGTAGTATAGTAGTTTATGTTGTTACTTTATAGTGTTCTGAAATCTCTCCGTCGAATTCTTCGTTATCTATTCCTTCAACTGCTATAACAGCGTCACCGTGGTCTCCAATTCCAGAATCTTTAGAGCCGTACCGAGGATTCATAGCTTTCAGTTCCACCGACATTCTGATCCTTTCGTCCCGGTACCTGAAAGAAAAGATGAACGTAATTGAAACTCATAATGAAACTTCAAAACCTCACCAATTGAACGAGGGGTCTAAATAAAGCAGTGCCCCCCTCCCCCCCCCCCCCACACACCCCGCCCACAATAAATTTCCCAGGCGAAACGTTGTCGTCAATATTGAAGTTTTAGATATCGACTGGTAAGTGATCATGACCTTATCGGGGATAGACTGGATTCTTAAACTTAACCCCTTATCTAATGAATCAATCGCATCCGCCCGCGTAATTTACAAATTGAGCAGTTGAAAAAAAAAATCCAAAATTTTAACAAAACCATGTCATGTGACCCCCTCGTTGGAGCTCGTTCCAATGCGATGTCACATGATATACACAGAACGACACGTTCTGTGTTTATTATACGCCTTCACGTCCATAAAAACAATTATAAGAAGGACACTGAGCAATTCAATTGACAACTATCAACACAAAGAACACATTTTATCGCCAACCAAATTTAATAGGGGAACCCGTGTTACTATTTCGTCCCCTGAGTTCCAATGTGTTCTATGTGCCTACTTGCACATAGAACACATTGGAACTCAGGGGACGATTTATAGCTATCGCCTGGGATTCAAACTGTAATTGCGGTGCACGATTTGTGGAAAATTCCAGTCAAATTTCGCTTCTATTTAAAAATAGTCCGTCAACGATTTCAGTTCCGCACACATTTTCATTTTCCTCATGGTTTAGTGTTGCTGTAGATGGGCATTTTGAAGAACAGGTTGTAAGAAAAGGTTTTGTTGAAAGTTTGAAAAAAATAGAAACAAAATAATTAAAGTAACAAATTTTGATATGGCGTATCCTCATAAGGGTTAAACCCCTTGTTTGTAAATTCATCAAATACCGATTCATACAGAGACTCACCTTTTCACAACGTGCAGTTACCATAAATGACCATGTGCAGTTTAATGAGTCTAGCTAACCGACATTGTCTCGATGTTCTTCGACAAGAAAGCTTGGAGGCTTCTGTACCTTATGTTACGAACAGAACGAGAAAAGAAACTAGGACTCGGCCATTTATGTTTTTTCAGATTTCTGGTGCACTGGGGTGTCTGTAGAGGTGTGTTGAAATGAAGATTGAATACCCCACACATGTCATGTACACGTAGACAGTTCACGAAAATATCATGAAAATCAAGGGGTACATGCTGTCACGAAAAGTCTGCCTGTCAAGAGAGCTAATGTAAATACCGGGGACCATCTCAATACATTCCTGAATCATATCCACCCAAAATATCGCAAATTTGTCACAAGCAAATTTCACAATGACGTGCCAAATATTTGGTGCTTTGCAAACTTTGAGTAGTATATATTCTCTCGATTATTCACTGTATTTTTCGTGATAAATCTCTGTACCGATTTCGCACGCGATTTTCGCGTACCGTGCAGTTTCGGTCTTTTGTTCATTAATGTTCACTCTTTGGGTTCTGCTTTTATCTGAGTTAGGAGTCAGTTTTTCTCCCCTCTGTTGAGGGTAGAATTTCCGTCAGTTACCTTTTTGGCAGTTGGGGTACTTTTCTGTTCCCGTCGGACCTTTGTTTCCTGCCACCTTGCTTTGGTAGCTGGGGGGTGTCCTGATTTATTTTTCTTTGGGTTCACCTTCCCATCTCCATTGCTCTCACCAGATATGCCTAGGACGATACCTTGTGGGCGATTTTTGTTGCCTTAGCATTTTGAAGTTTCCCATTATTCATGCTTCACTTTATATTGGTGTTCGGTTGAAAGACCCTCTGGGCGGTGTGGTCTTCCACCTTTTGGGCTTCAGTCTATCGTGTAGTTCGGGCACTTGCCGTTTCCTCCCGCGCCCGCGGGAAGGGGAACGCAGTCGTTCGGGACCTCCCGAACCGACTGTGTATGGAGAGAGTTCTACCCCGTCGGTTGGGGTTTTGCAGTCTTTTTGTGGTGTGGATACCCATGTAGCTGCTGACTTTCTGGCGAAGAAAAGCCTGGTTCCTGGACCACTGCCCCCCTCCAGCCGACATCTGAGGCTGTCACTAGGGTTGTGACTCCTCATTTGGAGCCGACCTTGGTTGCTCTCTCCGCTTTTCGCCTTTGTCAACAGCTACTGATGTATTCACTCCTGCTGCTGCTCCGTCGGTGACGTTTTGGGTCTCCGTTTCATCCGGCCTCGGCTTATCCCTGCAGGGGTCTGCAGGGATTTCTGCTTCTTTGGACGTGGGATATCGGCCTCAACCTTCCCAGGCTTCAACTCGGCGAAGTCGGAAGTGGTTGCCGGCCGATCCCTCTCCTGTGGTCTCTTAGCCGTCGAGCCCAGCAGGTTTGGATTTGGATTCAGATGCCCATGGTGGGGTCACCGTGGACTCTGTTGCGCTTCCGTCCACGCACTTTGGCCCTTCGGCCAATTTTGCGGGACCGGTGCATTTTGTGAAGCCTGGACCTTCTGTCCCTCAGAGGTCTGTGGCGACTCTCCCGAGTTCCCGCATTTCATATCCTCGAGGTATTTCATACCCCTATACGCATCTGTATTCAGATGTTTCGGCTGCCACCCGTCGCTTCGCGTCGGTTTGTTCTAGAGGATGGTGACCCTTCGCTGGTTCAGAGGGTCAGATGCGAATCCACTTTACCGGGCCGTTCCCACGGCGAACCGACAGATACCGGTCGTGAGTTGAGGGAAGCCTTCTTGCTCACGCAGGCTCTTTCCAAAAGCCCTCCCGTTGTCTCCAGCAAGGCTTCTAGTGACTTTCAGGCACCCTCCGCCTCCCGGGATTGGAAGCAAGCCGCTTTCTGACCCCCCCCCCCTGGTGTTCCTACACCCTGGGAAGCATCGGCTGGTATGCCCGACATGGTCTATGTGTCTTACGACTCAAGCGATGAGTCAGACACTCTTGACGTTGATAGTCATCAGTCTTCTGACTTGGGGGGCGTCTCTTGACGTTATGTTTGAGTTCCTTCAGGAATTCTCAAACCGTCAGACTAGCTGGAGGTTTCAGGCAGGCTGCGATCATCACCAGTCGGTATAAGTGGTCTAAGCTTTTGCAGCATTGGACTCTAAGCTGAGTTCCAAGGCTATGAAGACTTCGTTCTTCACTGGGCTGAAACCTTTTTGCCCCTGTCCGTCGGTTTGCAGACTTTGACGATCAGGACTCCTCCTCCCTCGGGCTTTCCAGATCCAAGTCGGCCGTTATTCCTATGGCGACTTTGGAGTTCATGTTGGGCTTATCCAGAGAGATACTAGGCATGCTTTCTCTCTCGGATCACGTCGTCTCTGCCTTGGCTGCTTATCAGCCTCCAGATAAATTTGATTTGACGACGTACAGGCTCCTTTGTGTGTGATCTCTAAAGCGCTCATGCATCGTACTCACACGCATGCCTGTAACACGGCTAATTTGGAATTAGTTCGCCGGGATGGTGTGTTGGATACAAGCCGTTCCCTTCCCGAAGGGAACGGCAGTGCAAGGAAAATGACGGCTTTTGCTGTGTACTCTCATTTTTAGCCCGACTGTTTAAAGTCAGGGCTATAGTCATAACTTCCGTCCGTCCGTCCGGGCCAACATTGGGGTTTAGGGGATATTATTATTAGGGGCTACCTCCAAATTAAGGTAGTGTTGGGGTTAGGAGTGGGGTGGGGTTAGGGTTAGGGGAGCCCCAGAGTAGGGCTTAAGGTTGGGGAGGGTTAGGTCCCGGCGGGGGGGGGGGGGGGGGTAGGGTTGGGGTTTTAGTTTTAGTAGCCCCTAAACCGAAAAATATCTCCTAATCCTATTGGTTTGGCTAGGGTGGGGTTGGGTCAGGGGTGGGGTGGGAGTTAGGGTTAGGGGTAGCCCCAGAGTAGGGCTTAAGGTTGGGGGGTTAGGTCCCGGGGGTGGGTGGGGTTAGGGTCTGGGGTGGGCTTTTAGGGTTTAGGGTCATTATGGGGTAGGGTTAGGGTGTGGTTTTTGGGAGGAGGGGTGGGGTTAGGGTTAAATATAAGTTCTAGGGTGGAGGGGGTGGGGTTCTGGGTAAAATAAGGTTTTGGACATACAAAATGTTTTTTTGGTAGCCCATAAATCCGTCCGTCCGTCCGTCGCCCATAAATCCGTCCGTCCGTCCGTCCGTCCGTCCGTCCGTCCGTCCGTCCGTCCGTCCGAGCGTCCGTCCGTCCGTCAACATTTAGAGTTTTGGTTGAAGTTTGTGGATGAAGTTTTTTACTGAAGGTTAAAGTTTTTTTTCTTTTTAATTAATATTAATTACTATTGATTGTATCATTCTCATTATGTTTCATGTTATTTTGGGGAATATTTAACTCATTTTTAAAGTCAATTTAACTTAGAACTTAAAGTTTTTGGTTATTAAAGATTTTTTGTTTACAAAGTTACACCTTTAATTTTTCAAACAATTTAGTGGAATGTCACTGTTTCTCATTTGGGACAATGTCTACTGTCTACTGAAGCTTTCTACAGTGATTTTTTAATTAATATTTATATGATTTTAACCCCTTTTAAACATGTTTTCAGGCTTAGTTTCTTTGTATTTGAAATTAGGCTTTGTTACTTTAATTCTTGCATGCTCAATACAACTTAATGATTGCATTTACATCAATGATTTCTTTTGTCGGTTTTAGGAAATATTTAACCCATTTTACTTAGTATTCCCAGCTTAAAGTTTCAGATTAAAGTTTTGTTTTTCAATTTTGTACATTTCATTCTTCAAACACAGTGCTACGACGTCATTGTTTTTCATTTGGGGCAAGGTCTACTGAATCTGTATACGGTGGTTTCAAATAATATTGGCATTAATTTAACCCTTTTCAAGACGGTTTTAGAACTTAGTTTCTTTAAATTTGAAATTAGGCTTCTACCACATACTTTGTTACTTTTTATCTCCTCCACATGGGAGGTATATAGCGTAGAGCTCCGTCCGTCTGTCCGTCTGTCCGAACTTTGTTTATGGCATAACTTGAACAATAGTTTAATTAGGCAATTTCTTTTCTTTGCTCCAAAATGCATTTTGAAGGATTTAGAGTGACTACATGCGGAAAAAAATTGACTCGCATAATCCACCCCCTCCTCCTCCCCTGTGCCAATTAGGCAGTTTTTTTCTTTGGTCCAAAATACATTTTGAAGGATTTAGAATGACTACATGCGAAAAAAACTAACTCCTACAACCACCCCCCCCCCTCCTACCCCTCTGCCAACTAGGCGATATTTTTCGTTGGTCCAAAATGCATTTTGAAGGATTTAGAGTAAGTGACTACATGCGGAAAAGAAATTTGACTCTTATACCCCCCCCCCCCCCACCGCCCCCTCCTTGTCAATTAGGCATTTTTTTTTTGGGGGGGGGGGGGGGAGGTGCTCAAAAATGCATTTTGAAGGATTTAGAGTGGTTATATGCAGAAAAAAATTGCCAGGGTGCCAATTAGGCAATTGTTTTTGGTCCAAAATGCATTATGTTGTTCGGAAAATCCTTCGTTAATTTTTTGGAGCATCCTCTGTGAACCCCCACATCATCACAATCATCTCAGGTATACTAATGCTGCAGTTCGCGTCTTACACCCGTTTAATTCCGGTTGATGCGCTATTCATTGCGCTTTACATGTCATTACTGCGTTGGATTTTCGGAGGACCCTAATTGATTCATCTATAACCCCCCCCCCCTGTCAATTAGACTTTTTTTTTTTATCAAAACTGCATTTTGAAGGATTTAGAGTGATTACATGCAGAAAAAATGACTCTTATGCCCCCCTCTCCAAAACTTCGGGGGAGATGGGTGGAATCAATCCACCCCTCCCTCCTCCCCATATGTTATCCAGAAAATAAATCCAGTTCTAATTATACGATTCTGTTTAAATTTGATATTAAATTTTTTCAACAAGAAAACACAGATGCACTTCAAATTTGAAGTATAGTCTTTTAAAATTTAAACCACAAATTTTAAGTTAACCCTTTACCTAACGTAACGGCAAAAACCGGCCAGCGCTATTCTCAAAAATCGCCAATTAATTTTCATTATTTTTTTCATTTTTTGTCTCAAAAACATAGGTTATAACCCCTCGTTGGAACGAGCTCGACGAGCTCGTTCCAACGAGGGGTCATAACCTATGTTTTTGAGACAAAAAATGAAAAAAATTAGTTATTCAAGAATTATTTTTTGCAAGTGTCGTCTGCTTTTCAGGTTAGGTAAAGGGTTAAAAATTCCATCTTATATTGACTGCAATTATATTTCCTAATCAACAGAGCTATGCAGCTGATGATCTAACTACAAATTCTGTTGACATTTTCAGAAAACACATAAATTAAAACATTTTTTCAGAAAGATGAAAAACACAGAACATTTTTCTTGTCACTTTTTACCAAAATTATTTTTCAGTAGTATTATAAAAGAAGATTTTAGAAAGAGAATGTTTCATGTACTGCATGTTTAACCCTTTACCTAGGACAAGTTGAGCCAACAGTACAAATTATTTTTTCTGAAATATCAGATTTTTTCATTTTTTACTTCTAACAATTACTTATTAGTCCTTATTGAAACAAGCTCATCAAGCTTGTTCCATTAATAGGTCATGAGGTATGTTTTGGGGTAGGAAAATGAAAAAATAAAATTTGAATTGCATTTTTTTATATATGACGAGTGCTGATATAGCAGATTTGTGAGGTAAACGCTCAACAAAAAATAGCACAGACTATTTTGTGTCTGAGCATGGTCATTGATGGGACAGTCGGGCTCTATGCGTGACATCACTCTAGTTTTTTAAAGCCCCGATAGTGACTTCTGGCACTCAACCAGTTAAACACGACACAACGTATCTCTGGTAAGTGCAACCTTCGTTCGTCCGATATCCCTCCCTTTCTCTTGAAATTCTGGGTTCGTATTTTTCTGTTGATCTGGGTCTAAGGGAAGTAACTCCGAAACCTGTAGACCTTTTGCACACCACAGTCGCCGTTTCATGTTGTTTGCACTTGCACTTACACGTTTTTTCCAAACATAGCCTGAGACTGAGAAAAAAAAAATGAAACCAGTCGCGTATCCGGTGTGGGCTGGGAAAGGGGGAGCGGGTTCTAAGGCTATCGTTGCGTCCCTTCGCTTTCGTTCGAAATGGGGTACATTTTCTGAGTTACAGTTTTAGCTGCTCTCAAAAGTCACAAATTTTGGGTGTGCGTTGTGTATGAGGGTGTGCGTGTGTTAACCTTGTGTTTGCAATTTTATTCCACCAAATCATCCCCACGAAACCTCACCCGACCCAACCCCTCCACACCGTGCTTGTTGCAATTCAGTTTAGACCGGTAGCCATGGTATAAATACAAATAAAATGGAAACGAATGAAGACAATTGCCATTTGCCAGTTATAATCAAGGATATTTTGTCCATTACGCATGAATGTTTAAAAAAAAGAGTTCCCTGTGAGATATTTATTTATTTATTTAGCATTAACGGCACTTTAACAGCCAGGGTCATATCGCGTCGGAGACAGTTTTACGGGTGGAGGAAACCGGAGTACCCGGAATGAAACGACGAGCACCTACCTGCTCCCCAACATCGTAACTCTGCACTGCAGCACAGGCAGAGTTAGATTGGTTGAAGACATGCGCACCATCGACGTGCAGTACGCCTCAGTGCACGGCGTCATCGTATACTCTCATGTGGACAATCGGTGTTAAGTACCTTGCCCAAGGACACAACGAGGGAGTCTGAATCGATCGCCCAGACGGTCATCCATCCATGAACTAATCGCGCTCGACGTTGCTTAACTTCGGTGATCTGTCGAGAACCGGTTACCGCAATGCCACCTCCCTGTTAGATGAAACTGCACCCATATTCAATACCGAATTCAGAACCATAAAATTGCACGCGGCGATGCTGTGCGTTTCTGTCGGAAATTTTATGGTCTCGGCCCAGCACCGGAGAAGGCTATTTTTGTGTAAAGCGATGGGGTTTTTGTTCAGTGATGGTACCAAGTGGGGTCAAGGTGGGGGGGGGGGGTACAGCCCCCCCCCCCCCCCGCCGGGGAGGTTTACACCCCCATCCCGTCCATTACATAAACACCATGGAGATAGAGATAATACCCCCAAAGACCCGATACACGTGCACAACAGGAATAACACGATGGGCATTTAATCACTGTGGTATAGGCAGAGAAATTGCGAGGGTTCTATTTTAGTCCATACCAGAAACTTTCTACACAATCACTGGTCGACATACATCGAGTCTTTGTTGTAAATTATATTGCACCTACTTATTATTAACCCTTTACCCCACGTAACGGCCAAAACCGGCCAGCGCTATTCTCAAAAATCGCCAATTAATTTTCATCATATTTTCATTTTTTGTCTCAAAAACATAGGTTATGACCCCTCTTTGGAACGAGCTCGTCGAGCTCGTACCAATGAGGGGTCATAACCTATGTGTTTGAGACAAAAAATGAAAAAAATCAGTTATTCAAGAATTTTGTTTGCAAGTGTCGTCTTATTTTCATGTTAGGTAAAGGGTTAAATTTGTAGATTGTGGAACTGCGGTATCAAAAACAGGTGTCATGACGAATCGCCATGGAACCTAATTGTAATACCCTAGTTCCACAAGCCATATTTTTTTGCGTTTCGTTTTGGCTCTCTCAAAGCACGTGGAAACAAGGATACTGCGACTTTTTATCAAATTAAAACAAAATTTTTCAGAACCATAGTCGGCCCGATATATAGGGAACCATAGTCGGCCCGATAGGTCTTGAACTCTCAAATCCCCGTCGGGGATCATAGCCCCCGCGTCGGGGAAATCTTGACGCCACCCGTTTTTATTTGTTTTTATTTAGGGGGGGCTGGTTCTCGATTAAGGAAACAGGTTTGTGTACGTGCGTGTCCATGGAGGGGGTAAGGAGGAAACCTATTTTAGGGAAACAAATGCCCCCGCATCGTTCCCACCCGGTATCGCAGACTCTTCTGATCGTATCACTTGTTTCGCACTAAGTTCCTTTGCATTCTGTATTGGACAACGCCTAGAGAAATCCATGACTTCCAGGATGCCTGTAGTTTTTCCTATCAATCTATTTGCAGAATTTCATAAATTCTGGTGTAAAATATTCGCGAATCGTTATCAACAAATAAATTAGGTCACGCAATAATTTTTTATTTGCTCAACATTTAGATCCGCGTTTTAGATCCGCGTTTCTGAGAAATTTCTGTGGCTGCGCGAGGAAAATTTCCAGCATTTCCTTTTTGATATTTGGTAATTTATCAATGGCACAATTCCGGTTTGGTTTTTCTGGGAATTATCCTGATAGTACTTGGCAAACTTGCGACATGTAAATGTGAAATTGCTCTGTTACAGAACACCAGTGTGGTTTATATTTTTTCGAGAAACGCATTAGACAGACTGTAGTGCAGCATATGTATGGCGGGGTGGGGCGGGTGTGCGGACTTTGGGGTGGTTGTGCGCTAGAGTGTGGATATTGAAACAGGTACTGAGCCTATCTGAGACCAGGACTCAGGTGCGTAAATCCAGGGGGGGGGGGGGGGGTGTTACAATTCAAATCTTCTGTTCGCAGGGCAGCGATGAGGGCCTCTGCCCGGATACCACAGTCCGTGGCCCACGCATCTACTGCCCTGCCAAGGAATTATTTGCCAGAATGTTGCCCTGCCTAACAGATTAGAGCTGAACAACAAGGGCACGCTGGGCGCCTGATATATCATGGTCTTGTACAACTTCCATCGGGGCGCGGTGGCGTTGCGGTTATCGGTGCTCGTCAGATCATCGAAGTTATGCAACGTCGAGCCCGGTTAGTCCTTGTGTGGGTGACCGTCTGAGCGATCGATTCGGACTCCCGCGCAGCGTCCTTAGGCAAGGCACTTAACCTGCTTTAGAAAAGATTGGGACCTATTTACTACTGAAATTCCATTCGGAACAAGAGTAACCCCCGCATCTATTACGCTAAAGTGCTTCGAGAGTTACTCATAATTTGCCCACAACAAGTTAAAGTTGTTTTTGTTGTCCTCAGTGAAAGATGAGGCACACTCCCCTATTCTCAGGCGCGTGGCCATGATAGGTGCAACAGGTGCGAACGCACCTCCCTACAAAATTGATGTTACAATTGAAGGACAATCTCCCATTTGTGATTTGAAGTTTCGATAAAATGGGGCGACCACATTTGCCCCGATACATCGTACTGTCTGTGGCTTAGCCATAGAGAGAAGAATGTAGAGAGTAGAATTTATTATATGCTGGCCTGTGAATTATCTCAAAATATCAAAAAGATATTTCTCGATATCTATCGACTCGATAGATATCGAGAAATATTCCTCAGTAGTTTCCCAAATGACGTCACGCTACGCCGCATTACGTTGCCTTGAAGGAACGATCAGCTGATCTTTGTTATTGTTTTGAAACGTACGCATTTCGCGTCGAATTTGGCTGAATATTGTGCAATAAAATGTCTCGTATCATATAATAAAAAAGAAAATCTACTCTATTTTAGTCAGTATCTGGAATTATCTCATGAGTGTGGTCCTGAACGTTTTATTTTCAGGTCCACACGATTAATGTTTTCAGTAGCTTCTTAAATGATGTTACGTTTCGGAGCATGACGTCGCCTTGAACGTCGTCCTGAGTGAACCATAAGCAACTTTTTGTTATTGTCTTGAAACTGTTTGCAGTCGAATTGGGCTGAATATTACACAGTAAAATGTCACGTAGCATATAATAAAAAGAAAATCTACGCTGTTTTAGTGAATATCGGGAATTATCTCATGAGTGTGGACCTGAAAGTTTCATTTTTCACGAGCGCTTCACTAAAACAGCGTAGATATCCTCTATGTATATGGGTAAGTTGTTTTAAAACTTAAATGTTCTCGTCTGTATGAAGTTTCAGTGAAGCGCCTATAGGTACTACATTGATACTTTTAGTTTTTTTATAACCTCGGCTGTAAAACAGAATCGAAGAAACTAGTTGCATGGTTCTAGTAATAAATTACAGCTGTCAACTTTATCGATATGTAATTTTCCACTTTCTAGTGCAAAAGTGGTTATATTTTAGATCCTAAATTTCACATAATATTTCCCAAATGTTACCACAAAGCATCTTTTTCAAATTTTTACCGCCGGTGCGACGGTGGTGATCGTCGATCGCAATTTGACGCACCTTCCCAACAAGATTCCTAGCTACGCACCTCATTCCCCTGGTTTACCTGAACTTGGGATTGTCCCTAATAACCTGGGTTCACAACAAGAGGACATGTCAACCTGTTGGTCTTTCCGTCTAATCCTTTGGTATCGATGTTATGGACCGACCAGTCAATTCTTGTTGTGAATATTGAAGCTCCATTTCACTTCGGTCCATACACACTTCGGGTTTCCCGGCCAAGCTATATACTGTCACGCGGCTCGCGATCTCGAGAGTAGTATAGCATGTAACCGAACGGGCCTTATTACCCGGAGCTTTGCCGGAGCCACCAGTGTTAAATTCCCAAAGGAATCGGAGTCTTTTTTCCGGAGCCGATATGAGACATTTTTGTGCCCCATCCCTCTGGAACCGTGGTGTACGTACTGCATATATAGTATGCTAAGGTATGTAATGTAATATATGTACACACAGAGCTCTGGGTATATTGTATAGGCATGTGATGGAATATTGATGGGGAAGGTGAGTTTTCTTGAAAGTTACCCCCGCGAAACGGTTGATATTGCTATTGACGTCGCGACGCCATAGAAACGTTGGCCGCTATTGTTGTCCACTATACAGTCCAACATTACGTTGTTCAGGCCAGGGTGTGTTGGTCTTCTCGTACTGGACTGGTGTGGTAGTATAGTATGGGCGGTATGTACCATTGTAGTTCCTCTGTGCCCTTGGTACTACTAATCCACCTAATGCTTCATGTTATTCTATGACTGGCATGAGTAGTACGTAATGCTATGTCGAATGATATTGTGGGGTGCGTGGGGGTAATACATGGTCGACTAGGCGGTATTGCGAGGTAGGCCTTGGTAGTTTAGAATGTTAGTATAGGAGGTATGGTCTGCACCCCTTTAGGGCTACCGTTAGCCCTTAAGGACCTATACTGCCCTACGGTTGGTGTAGACAGAACGTAATACTAGGCCAAGCGGTTTTGTGGGTGGGGGTAATGCCTGAAAGTTTAGAACGGTAGTACAGTATGGGTGGTATAATCAACCTGATGCTTTGTATTATCCGATGATTGGTATAGGTAGCAAGTTATGCTAGGTCAAGCGGTATTGTGACATGGGGATGGGGGTAATGCACGGTTGCCTAGTGTGGTAGAATAGGGTGTGCGCTCTGTATCCCTGGTGGTTAACTGCTAGCCATTGGTACCACTATCCACCTAAGGCGTCATGCTGAGCCATAAATGGTATAGGTAGTACGTAATGCTATGTTATGCGTTGTTGGGTGGTGCAGGTCGCTCAGTGTTGCACGGTAGGCATACTTGTCTAGTACGATACTATAGGGCGTACTTTATGTAGCCTGATGTTCCACTAGCTTTGTGGTACATTGGGGCATGTTTTGTTGTCTAGTACGGTAGTATACATGGCATGATATTTACCCCTGGTGGTCTGCTATTACTCTTTAATACTACAAAACCACCTAATGCTTTGAGACTGTCCTATGGTCTTTCGGAATGCTAGATTGTAGCGTGTATGCTTGGGTTCTAGGATCATAGCAGAGAATAAGTTGTCTTATGGACATTCTGATTATTACAAGACTATACTTTACGAAAATAAATACAGTATGAAAAAAACTGAAGAAAGCAATTAACAAATGTAATTCTACATTTACGTGCCCATCCACATTTGCGGCGGCGATGTAGAAATATCAGACCCTAAAGAGATAGCTGACAAATTTAACTCCTACTTCGTTAACATTGGTTCAAAATTAAGCGAGTCAGTACCTACCTCCGCTCATCGTTTCACTGATTACGCTCAGGGAAATAACCTTGAGCCATTTTTTATTTTGCCAACTACTCCGCAAGAAGTAATACAATGTACAAAAAACCTGAAATCCAAAACAAGTAGAGACCTTGACGATATGTCCTCAAAAATGGTAAAGGAGATAATATATGAGATAGCTGACCCTTTAACGCACGTAATTAATTTATCTTTCTCAACCGGTATTGTCCCAAGCAAAATGAAAATTGCAAAAGTATTTCCCGTCTTTAAATCTGGCGATCAACGACTATTTAACAATTATAGGCCCATTAGCATCCTACCAACCTTTTCTAAAATATTAGAAAAATTAATGTACTCTGGGTTAATATCTTTCTTAGAAGATAATAAGATAATTCATCAATATCAATTTGGCTTTAGAAAAGGCACACTCGATCTAACTAAAAAAGCTAGAACTCTATGGAATACGGGGCCATGCAAACGCCTGGTTCGAGGATTACTTGACACACAGATCCCAGTTGGTGTCCCTCCCAAAGGCCAGTTCCGACTTCCAGGTCATACCAACTGGTGTCCCTCAGGGATCTATTCTTCGTCCTCTTCTTTTTATAATTTACATAAACGATATTATAAATTCGACACTTCTGAAAATTGTATCATATGCAGACGATACTACTGCCTATACATCTGGTAATAATATAGATACTATTATAGAATTAGTTAACAACGAACTCAATAACATATACTATTGGCGTACGGCTAATAAACTTGCCCTAAATGAGAGTAAAACAAAATTTATTATTTTTCACCCTCAGAGTGACATGTAATCCATTGAAAGCGGCAGAATTGTGCTTAATAATTCAACGATCTCACTCGTTGCAAATAATCAAGAGGAAAAATCTGTAAAATTCTTAGGAATCCACGTAGATGAAAATTTGAATTTCAAAAAGCAAATTTCAGAAGTCTGTTTTAAAATTTCCAGAGCAATTTATGCCATAAACAAAGTTAAGCGGATTCTACCGAAAAAGTGCCTAAAATATTATACTAGTCGTTGATCCCGAGTCACATGATGTATGGTATTCATATCTGGGGTCACTCGCCATCAACTCGAATGATTACAAAATTACAAAAGAAAGCCATCCGAATTATATCTGACAAAAAATACAGTGCTCATACAGACCCACTGTTTAGAGAACATGGTATTTTAAAATTTACAGACCTGTATAAACTCCAGATCTCTCTGCTTATGCACGACTGGTACAACAACATGCTACCCAAAAGCTTTGTGGACACTTTTAGAATTTACCAAACCCCCCCAGGAATGGACACAAGACAGTCGGGTAAATTACATACATTAAAACCAAGAACTCAGTTCTCCGCAAACTTTCCAATTCATACTTTCCCTAGGATGTGGAATTCATTGGAACCATCGATTCAAAACTCTCTTCCAGATCATCATTCAAAAATTCTCTAACGGAGCAATTCTTGAATTCGTAGCTCTAACAGTGGGCCTACATAGTATATGATGCCCATACTATACTATCGTTCCAAAATACCGAGCATTACCTCGCAATACTGCATGGTCTAGCATTACATACTGCCTCTTCCAACTGTAGGGTAGTATAAAGCCTTTTGTGGATCAGTAGTATTAAGAGCTAACATTGAACCGGCAGAAATACAGACCATGCATCCTATAATACAGCACAAGACAACCATACATTACCTCACCCCCACACGCACAATGTCGTATTGCCTTACATACTACCTATACCAGTCATATGATAATACAAATCGGTCAGTAGGTTAGTAGTACCAAGGGGATAATAAACCAACAGGGATAAAGACCGTGTATAAAATACTACCGTTCTAAACATCCATGCAATACCCCCATCCACCCCACAATACCGCTTGGCTTAGCATTAAGTACTACCTATACCAGTCATAGGATAATATAAACATTAGGTCGATTAGTAGTACCAAGGGCTAACCGGGGATCTACAGGGGTATATAACGCCCATTCTATACTAACATATCAGTCCAGTACGAGAACAACGTAATGTCGGAATGTACAGTGGTCAACAGAAGCGGTCAACGTATCTATGGCTCCACGTGCGCATCATGGCGTCACAGCGTCATTGACAACGTCGACCACTTTGCGTGAAAACTTTTCAAGAAAACCGCCCTCTTCATCACTATTCCAGCGCATACCAATGCTATATACTCAGAGCGCTGTGTGTACATAAACACCTGGAACTTAATTAAGCACGCCCTGCTTTTTTCGCAGTGGTGTGAATAGAAACTGTCATTACTTTCATGTTATCTTTAAGATGGCCAAAAGCGATTGTTGGCGGAAAGAACTGTCTGTTGACAAATGAAAGACAACACAATGATGAAAATATGCAGTATTTTAATGGCGCTAATTACACATATCTGTCACTAATGTTTTTGAAGGAAAAATGTTCTCTCGACGGGTATGATGCTGGAACGGTCCATGATGAAACAATGCCGGTAATTGCTGACAAAAATGTAACTTGTGATCTCCTGAACACAATCGCGTTGTCTGACGTCAGTAGCAAGTGTATCCACCACGTGTCCAGATGACAGCCTGTACCCTCCTTCTAATGCTACCAGTGAGCCTTCTGATACGGTCCAGGGGCAACTGCTGCCACTCATCATGCAATGGGGCTTCCAAATCGGCCAAATTCTGTACAGGCGGATCCCCTGCTTGCACACAACATCCAAGAAAGTCCCAGATGTGTTCTTAGGGATTCAAATCGGGGCTCATTGCAGGTCAATGTTGTGTTGTAATAGCGTTGTTCTGAAGGAATGCTCTCACAGAATGGGAATGATGTGGCCTTGTATTGTCGTCCATGAATACAGGGAGAGTAGCCAACGGGTGTTTGCCAAGATGAGACACGGCAACCGGATTGAGAATGTCCCGGATGGACAGATGATCACAGAGATTCCCACGTACAGTCACCATATCGAGTTTACAATCTTGAGAGAGGCATCCCCAGATCATTACTGACCCTCCACCACAAGGGACAGTAGGTCTGATGTTCCTGGGCACGTAAGCAGTATTTCTATGCCTCCACACTCTCATGCCACCATCTGTGACGTGAAGTAGGAACCTACTCTCTTCTGACCAATGGACTCTCCTCCATGTCCTGAGATTTCAATGTTGTTGTCCCATACACCACTCCAAACGTCGTCGTCTTTGATACTAATAGGACAGAGCTGGACGGTTGATGACCCTTCTGAACCTCACATCCAGTGCTTCTAGACGGATTCGACAGTTCTTTTGCACAAACATATGTTGGGGAGTCAAAGGCGTTTCAAAATCCTACTTCAAGCAAAGGGCCCACGCCTAACGAGGCGTGCCAGGCTCCGATCTTCCCGAAGAAAGAGGTTGTCCAGGCCTTGGTCGGTCCTTAACATAGTTGGTTTGTTGATTTTTTCGGACAAGTCTGCTGATGACAGAATGACTA
Source organism: Pictodentalium vernedei (assembly GCA_031216915.1). Classification (NCBI taxonomy): domain Eukaryota; kingdom Metazoa; phylum Mollusca; class Scaphopoda; order Dentaliida; family Dentaliidae; genus Pictodentalium; species Pictodentalium vernedei. Next base: position 137,445,989 of record CM062288.1, on the reverse strand, counting down.
TAGTCAAGTTGCCTTTCAATAGCTTTGAATGACATGCCTGTTGCATGCATGACAACGATTTGCCATCTTAGTGCCTCTGGCAGACACCTTCTTGCCATGTCAACATTTACTGATAAAAGAAGTGACAAATTTTCTTGTTTTATATTTTTTGTGACATTCGTGGGCAGCATGCTTCACATGGACGAGGGGATGTGTTTGGAGTACGCTATCAACCAGACACTTCGTGTTTCACGAGATGAAATGTACTGCAAGACATAGCAATCATTAAAACATAATAATCAGTAACAGCAACTTCACTGTCATAAAACATTTCAGGGGGTGCTTAATTAAGTTCCAGGTGTATAAACCACTATACATACCATAGCATATTTTTTTTTTTTTTTTTTTTTTTATTCAGATCTAAGGTTCTTATTTACAAGCAAAAGTACATTTTTCCTATGGTTAAATTTCACAGAAAAATTATTTTACATAATACAAAAATAGCTAACTTAACCCTTTACCCAACGTAACGGCCAAAACCGGCCAGCGCTATTCTCAAAAATCGCCAATTAATTTTCAAAATATTTTCATTTTTTTGTCTCAAAAACATAGGTTATGACCCCTCGTTGGAACGAGCTCGTCGAGCTCGTTCCAACGAGGGGTCATAACCTATGTTTTTGAGACAAAAAATGAAAAAATTTAGTTATTCAAGAATTTTTTTTGCAAGTGTCGTCTGCTTTTCACGTTAGGTAAAGGGTTAAAAAGTTAAGTATTCCTTTGCAGTGATATGGGGATTCCTTTGTAGCTGCACTATAGGGAGTGGGGTATCTGTAATATGGTGTTGCAAGATACTGCCGTGTGTGTTTTGAAAGCGATTCCGTGTCTTACATGCATATAACCAAAGCATACAAGTACAAGTATATAATTACGTCTGTGCATTTCTGTCGTTGTGTCTAAACTCCATTGTCGCAATCTCTCAATTTCGCCAAAAATTTAAGGGTTGGTTAAGTTGTGGCCTGTAACGATATCTGTAATGACTGCTGTAAATTGGTTATGCGATTTTTGTGGAGAGAGACCTCATTTAACTGGTTGAGTGCTAGAAGCCACCATTGGGGCTTTCACAGAGACAAGAGAGTACCGGAGCAAAGGCCAGCATTTTGCTTTCTTATGTTTCGTAGTCAGTCAAAACGCAAATACTATTTTGTTTGTGTAATTTGTTTTATTACAAGGTACTGGTGAGTGCTCGTGGAAACTCTATGATAACTTTTCATAAACAAATTTTAAACACCATGTTCAGACCACCAAAGTAATTCAGCCCTCAACCGGTTAACACGACCAGAAATGCACCGACCAAGCCATTCTGCACATCAGCTAGAAAATTACACGCATTTACGTTTCGACTTAATATTTAATCGGAAAGAATTGACCAACAAATTACAGGAGAAGCCTTAACCCCTTCCCCAGCGTAATGGCTATGTGCAAACCACCACAGTTCATGATTCCCTTCCCTCTCTCTCTACCTCCCCCTAACCCCCTACCACCCCCCACCCACCCACCCCACCCCAGTGGAACAAGCGCGTCGTGTTCGCTCCACCGAGGGAAAGGAATGCGTCCAGCAGGAAGAATAAGAAAAACTAACTAAATAAATAAAATAATTTAACATTTTTGAGCAGGCGTCATTGTATTTTCAAAACGTTATATGCAAGACAAAGGGTCAAGGCGACTCGATCCACAAAAGAATTAAAATGGGTTAACCAGTTAGCAAAGAACTGATTGTATCCCATCTTAGTTTTATTTCTTGTGTACGTTTTTTCGAGTATGAATATTTGGATATGAATTCTAAATTTCTGTAATTTTTTAATTGTTCAATAAATCCTTTGTGGGAAGGTGGACTCTTTTTCACTTTGCAGGAATAAATAAACTTTCTGTAGATAAACATATAGAAGTCTGTTGTGTTATTAGAAGGGGCATGGTTTATTTTGTAGCCTAAAATAACATATTCTGGGGTTAAAGGAAACTCGACCTCACACTTGTTCCTCAAATGTTCCAAAAAATTTAGAAGAACTGTTTTCACAACAGAACATTCAAAAAACAAGTAAGGATTGTTTCCTTTGTATTGCAACAAAAAGTGCACTGTTCCGTTTCAGAGAGTTTGCATTTATAGAGTTTTGAATTCGTATATAAAATTTTATGGACGATCTTGAAATGCAAATTTTGTAGATATGTATCGTCCGTGACTGCAAATGGGATTTTATATATACAACTCCAGTCATCAGAGTGCAGCTTTATATCTAAAACCTCATTCCATTTATTCTGCGTTTGAATAGGAGGTGTTGTGTGCAGTTGTAAAAACTTAAAATAAAAGGCTCGGGAGACTTTATTGGTCGATTTTAAAAGGTCAATGTTTATGTCCTGAATAATTGGCAACTTTTTATTGGATCTAATCGTAGTTTTCCAGGATTTGGGTAACGCATTTATAATGCCCTGGAAAACTGTAAATGGGGTGTTGATGTTATATTTGTTGGAGAAGTCAGAAAAGGTGAGGAGGCCGTTATTTTCAGATACTAGGTCATTTACGAAGTAAATACCTTTATTACACCAAGTTTTATTGAAAAAGGGTTGTCCGTTTACTTTTGTTTGATTATTTAGGAAAATAGTTTCACCCAGTATTTCTGCAGGGGTTATGGCGCTTTTATTGTCCAGAAGAGCCCGGGCCAGAATAACATCCTTCCAGAATGTGTTCACATGTTTCCCAACCACTTTTAAACCTTCTTTATGTAAATGCCAAAGCTTGTAAGTTCCAAACACTTCTAATTCGTCAATTACGAGGGTTTTCCAGGCTGCCAACGAGGATGAATCCACTAGTTTCTTAACCCAAATCATCTTTAGGGCACGATTAAAAGTTTCAACATGGGGAAATTTGATTCCGCCGTTTTCAAAGGGTCCAATAATAGTTGTACGTTTAATTTTTTCGACTTTGCCAGACCACAAGAAATTATAAAAAATTGTTTGAATTTTGTTAAATATCTCTTTTGGTGGGTCTGGTAGAACCATAAGACAATGTGTCAGAATTGGTAAAGCCAATGTTTTTATAATGGTATTTTTTCCAATTAATGTTAAGTTACGGAAAGACCAGTCGCTTAGTAATTTTTCTATTTTCTGCATTTTGTTAGTATAATTATTTAATATGTAATTGTCACAAAATAGATTGAATTCAATCCCCAGAATTTTGAATGATCTGGAATGATTCCAAACGATTTGTTCGCTTGTTGCCAGTGTTTCACCACAACCCCGCTTTGAACCTATCCATACAACTTCCGTTTTATCAAAGTTAACCCTTAAGCCAGAGATTAGTGAGAATTGTTTAACCATATTCAGGGCATTGTCTAGAGAGTATCCATCGTCACTTAAATACAGGGTGGAGTCATCAGCGTACTGACTTATTAAGTATTCTGAATTTTTTATCTTTATTCCATTTATATTTGGATTAAATTTCAGGGATGCGCTAAGAATTTCTACACCAAGAATAAAAAGATACGGCGATAAAGGGTCACCTTGCCTTACGCCTCGCTCTATATTGAATCTTTCAGAACAATGGCCATTATTAAGTACGCAACTAGAAATGTTGCTGTAAAAAGTTTGAAACCACCTTATCATAGAGGGTCCAAAATTCAAGAATTTCATCGTCTTTTCGATAAAAGTCCATTCCAGAGAGTCGAAAGCCTTTTCAAAATCTATAAGAACTAGGATGCCTGGAATGTCTAGTTTCTCACATTTAGCAATTAAATCGAAAGTTAATCTGGTACATTCCCCAATGTAACGGCCCTTCATAAAACCGAGCTGGGTGTCTGAAATTAAATTGGGAAGAACTGTTTTTACTCGGTTTGCAATTGCTGCTGATCCTATTTTTGTGTCTACATTAATTAGGGATATGGGGCGCAAGTTTTTTATGTATTGCTTTGATTTGTTTTGTTTTGGTATACAAGTAATAATTCCAAGTCTCTGAGTAATTGAAAGTTGTTCCAGTTCGTAGCCATAATTCAGCGAATTAATTAGAAAAGTGCCTATATCTTTCCAGAAAAATTTATAGAACTCGGCAGTGAAGCCGTCAGAACCGGGGGTTTTATTGTTTTGCATTGTTTTAAGGGCATTTAAACTTTCCGAAGGAGTTAAGGGCCCTTCAAGGGATTCTTTTTCGTCATCGCTTAAAAAGTTAAGAAAGGGGTTACTTTTGTCAAAAAATATATCATCTGTATCAAGAGGTTGATTTTTTGGTAATTTTGATGAGTATAAATTTGCATAAAAGGATTTTTGCTCGGTCAGAACGTCATGTATATCAGTAACTTCCGATCCATCATCCTTTATTAACTTTGGGATAGTTTTTTCCGTATAATGTCTTTTCGCTAAGTTGCAAAAGTACTTGGTTGGTTTTTCCCCCTCTATTTTCCATTTTGATTTTGTTCTCATTATTATTCCCAGGATTTTTTTTATCCCTGATGGTTTCAAGTTCATTCTCAAGTGAGCTCATTTCTTCTGACACTGACTCATGCCCCCTGTCCAGTTTATAATTCAGAATTTTTAGCTGATCTTCTATTTCTTGTTGCCTTTTGTCGGTTTTGCGTTTTACATTAGAGGCGTATGCTATACTTTTCCCTCTTATCATAAGTTTTAATGTTTCCCAAAGAAGCTGATTATTAATAGTGTAATTTTCTGTGTTATCATTTGTATATTGGTCTATTGTTTCCGCTATGACTTGTTTAATAGTAGTAACATAGTCCAGATCACTGAGAAGGCTATTATTAAACTTCCAAATACCCTTTCCCCGAAGCTGGTTATCAAAAGATAGTTTTATGCTTACTGGATTATGGTCGGAGCGATGTCTAGTATGGATCTCAGCATTAGTAAGAAAGGGTTGTAAGTCTGATGATAATAAAAAGTAGTCTAACCTTGCCATTTTGTTTCCAGGCCCTCTCCAAGTATAACGCCTCTCCTCTGTATTTTCGAGACGCCAAACATCAAATAAGTCATACGTTTCCATTGAGACCAATAATTTTTTATTTGCCTTTTGATTGTTTTTTTTGCTTATATTTAATAGTATCTTTTTCATAATCTTGTGGAACATTCCAATCCCCTCCTATTATTTTTGAATCATTACCCATGCTTTCTATTTTGGAGAATAAGTCATCGTAGAATTGTGGCCTATCATCATTGGGACCATAGACCACTGATAGGGTTAATCTTTGGTCCTTTATAGTAGCGTCCAGAATTATAAAATTTCCATTCTCATCTGAAATACTTTTATGTATGGTGAAACCAAAAGTGTTTTTGAAAAGTATAGCTACGCCTCTTCTTGAACTTGAGTAAGAACAAAAAACAGCCTCATAACCCCATTCGCTCCTCCAACAATTTTCCGCTTTCTTGGTCGAATGCGTGTCTACCAGGAAAGTTATATCAAATTTATCCCTGCATCGAGAAAAAATGTCTCGTCGTTTATAAGAGTCCGAAGATAGGCCACGACAGTTCATGCTTCCTATTATTATGCTAGCCATTTAAGTAAGTTATGGAGAAGTTAAGAATACATGTGCAGCTACAATGTTGTGAATCAGTCATTTTTCTATTTCTAAGCTTACTTATTTGTACAGAGCAGTTCGTGGAAAGACCTAAAAATCTGAAAAAATTATTAACAAATTTTTGAAAAACAAATAACATTAACAATGGAATTAACAGAAACATTTTCTGGTGACCCTGTAGCATCCAAGATAAATGAGATGCTCATCTTTTAAAGTCGATTCCTCATGATCCATACTGAGACTTATGTGGACGTTTTGTGTAAGGGGGAGGGAGGGATCTGCATTCGAAATTGATCATGTAAATGGAACTTTCTATACACAAGATTTCCAAATAAAATTGCAATGGGGCGGTTATATCGCATGCACGCTTATATGGCAGCAGGTATGGTCGGCTATCTAGGTGGGTTAAAATTAAAACAAAACAAAAAGGTTATGTACATCATACGGGTGTGGTACATTGATACCGTAATTACAAGAACACCTAACATCGGAGTGAGGGTCAGGAGTGGAAGGTGGAGTGGGGTGGGGAGGAGGGATATGCTATGATGTTACCTACCTGAGAATCGATATTTTTCTAAAAGGTTATACATCAACAAAACTAGTGAAAATTGTCCCCGCCCAGTCAGCACTGTGGGCAATTTCTGCGGTAGGTTGGGGAAGTAGAGAAAACGAAGAATCGATGAGGCATCCCATAACTCCTTCAGCTCAGCTTGGTATTATAATCAAACGAGGGCGGGACGTGCGCCAGCGCCAGAACGGGACGTGCGCCAGCGAATTCAAAAACATTTTGACACGAAGTTACAGGTCACAAAGAAAGAAGAAAAAGGACACCCCCCCCCCCCCGCCCTCTCCCCCAAAAAAGAAAAACAGAAATAATAATATTGTACTACTACTACTACTACTACTACTACTACTACTACTACTACTAGTAATAATAATAATAATAAATATTTACAGTGTAGAGGGTAATACTCCACTCCGATGTTTTCAGTAAAAACATTATCATACAACAATATGGCTGCCGTGGTCTTTTTCTGGGTCGGCTTAAAGATAAACAATAAGTTATGTACACCATTTGAGGTATAGTACACTGGTGACGCAATTTCAAGAATACATAACCTAGAGGATGATGCTCAGAAGTGGGGGATGGGTGAGGAGAGGACATGTTGTATTCGCTACCTAGCTGGGAATAGATATTTTCCTTAATAGGCTAACGACGTCCATTAACTATAGTGGGAACTTATCTACACCCAGTCAGCACTGTGGATAATTCCTGCAGGGGTGTGATTGATTGATTGATTGATTGGTTGGTTGGTTGGTTGGTTGGTAGAGAGAGAGAGAGAGAGAGAGAGAGAGAGAGAGAGAGAGAGAGAGAGAGAGCACGACTCGGTTATGAATTATAGTGCGGTCAAAACGTGCGATAGGGTGTTACGATTCACATACTTTCGATTCGAATCGAATCCCGAATCAAGCCTGTTATTTGCAATCAAATCGAAATCGAATCAACCTAAAATCGAATACAGCCCTCTTGAAGTCACGACTGATAAAAATATTCCAACTCCACCATCAGGGCTTGTCTCCATCAGAGACTTGCCCTGATCATAAACTTGGAGTATTACCCAGTAAGGATTTTTGTTCGAAAATAGAAACGAGTACGAGAATTTTGTAATCCCAGAATTCTGCACCAGACACTCAATTTATTCTTAACACTGTATATGTGCAATTTTCATCTCAGTTATACGTTTTCGTGAGAATACTAAGAATCAACCTAAAATCGAATGTTGGCCTCTTGAAGTCACGGTTGATAAAAATATTCCAACTCCACCATCAGCGCATGCCTCCATCGGAGACTTCCCCTGTTTTTGAACTTGGAGTATAACCCAGTAAGGATTTTTGTTCGAAAATAGAAATGAGTGCGAGAATTTTGTAATCCCAGAATTCTGCACCAGACACTCAGTTACACTCAATTTATTTCTAACATTGTATATGTGCAATTTTCATCTCAGTAAAACGTTTTCGTGAGAATACTAAGATGATTGATGCGAGGCGAAATCCAGTATATAAAAAAAAAAAAAAAAAAAAGAAAGAAAAAAATCGACGAAAAACCAATCAGACAGCTGATTTCGAATCAGATCTCGATACCTCTCATGTCCCTAAAATGTGCCAGTGGAACCCCTCCTTGTGTAACCCGTTCAAAAACGTAGTGTTCAAAAACATCTGGGAACGGTTTTACGAGTCAGAAACAGTTTACGATAAGAGCCCGCAAGGGCATGCCAGGTTTCATGAAAAGATATTCCGTAAATTTCGAATTTTCACATTTCGGCACTGGTGTTTATGATCTTTTCTCCCATCTCACTCCTCCCAGCTCCATAAAAGTAGGAAATAAAATAATAATAAATAAACAGAAAATGTTTGCGATGCGGGGCCGTATTAGCTGCTATTTGCGCACAAGCAATGTTTCAGTCAATGGACCTCCGGGTACAACCCGGAGGTTCACTGGCCGGTGCCTTGCACGTGCCCACCATGCCCTGCAACAAATTGGCAATTGTTCCTTAAGCTGAATTTCCACTCCACGGGCGATCCATCGATAACACACCCTTCACGCACTGTAGGTTTTTACTAAACAAAAATTTTGAATTCCCCAATTTGACTACTGTCGATAGCCACAAATGAACCTGAAAATGAAATACTTCCTGAATAAAACTATCAGTCACCGATGTGCGAACATGCACAATGAGTTTTAACATCTGCGAGATGTTGCTTTGGGGGAATGAAGTGTGTCAAGAGAGTTGAGTGTTTTTCACACCTTTTTCACAACAAAGCGTTTGTAATATTTTCCCACAGTGTAGGTTCGCATGTTTAATGTTTACTCACTTCTTTGATAAAATGTCATCAATATTGTCAAATAATCCAACTTTCATTCGCTTACCGGTTTTAAATTTGGCCCAGATATAACCATTTCTGTGGTTTGCAAAATCGACTTGTTCATGCTGATAGAGTTTATTCATAAGGCTGGTGTTCAGTGACGTAACGTCATCCGTTAATTTTATGCTTTCTCCCTGAGCAGTAGGTGAAGAGAATAGGGTTTTTCTACTGAAAAATATTTTATTACGGATCTCACCCCTTTGAAATTTGACTATTATAGGTCGCCGTCAATCTTTTCTCTTTGATGGTATTCTGTGGATAGCCAAAATATCATCCTTTTTCAGTTCAATTTCCAAGTTTCGCGAGTTGATCATTTCGCACAGCAATGACTCAAGATTCTCATCAGTTCTTTCTTTCACACCTTGTATTTTTAAATTGTTTTTGCGTGAGTATTGTTCAGTGTTGTTTGCAAGTATGAGCGAGTGCTTTGCAGTCTTTTCTATTTCTGTCTGTCTATCCATCAAAAATTCATTTTGTCTTGCGACTTTATTTAAATTCTCTTTCAAAGTTTTATTTTCTATTTTCAGCTCTCTTATCTCGTTTTCAACTTCGGAAAACTTTGATGACACAAGTTCGCGGAGCTCATTTCTCAAAATTGCGAATTTAACGTCCACCGCTGCACCCACTATAGTACGAATTGCCTCGACGTTAGGGATACCCTCCAATGTTTGTGTTATTTTTGACAGTTTATTTTCCATATCACACATTGAAGTATTTAATGAGTTTATTGAATCGTCCAATTGCGAGTCTTGTCTCTGTCTTTTTGTTTTCGGTTTCACATCCTTGGTTTCATCAACTGTGGATGATTTTTTTACTTGATTTGATTGTCTTTGTGACATAGTTGAAATAAGTGACACTATATCTGACAAAAAAGATCCAAGAACACAAAAAACAGTAACTTATTCAACTTAGTGACAGGCCACTGCAACGAAAATAGGTGACATCTGCTCAGTGATTCGAAATATCCAAGTTTTTCAAAAATCAAATGAGAATTATTTCACTGCAAAATCCAGCAGAAGAGTACTCCTCCCCTCTATCGAGAATTAGAAACACAATTTCCGCATAAACGCACACAAAAGAATTCGAAAAACCGACTTTAAAGAAGAGCTGGTAGAAATTACGTCTTCATCCTGATGTTCCCGCCATACTTCCTCCATACCATAGCATATTATATATATATTACCACTTGCCGTATCTAGCTGGTGGATGAAGCCGAGGTCTTGTACAGGAAAAGGTTGCTTCCCCAAAAGTTCGGTTCCTATGGGAATTGAACACAAGCTACTTCCCTAAATTCCGTGTAATAGGCGACCAAAACCTCTGGCTATACTACTCTCGAGAGTTGTTTTATTAAATAATAAATCATTTCGACCTAGTCGACCTAAATGTTAGTGTCACATAGAATAATGGTCGTGTGACAACCATAAGGTTCTTTCTTCCACTGATAGAACCTTATGGTTCTCATGCGACGTAATGTCAACCGGAATTCGGCATCAGGTCGTCGACATCATTTTTTGGCGACACACTTTGGGTAGAGGGTAACAGTTCAGTGGTGTGTCAGCAGAGTTGACGTTGTCGGGTACCAATTTAGCCGATTGCACTGAAACAAATTGATTTGACACCCAAAAATCTTTGTTGGCTAAAACTTTGGCACTAAACAGTTTCTTTCACTTGTGAAGGAAAGCCACTGTAGCAGTCATTAGCGCGTTCGATAACAAATCAAAACAAAAAAAGTATTACTTTTAATTCAGGAAATAGTCAGCGGAAACAATAACCGATTTTCAAGTAACACACTCAAACCTAGGCGAGTTTTTTTTCATATAACGGTGTTGGTTATCAAATTTACAAAAGGTAGAATTTAACTGGCTGAGTGCTAGAGGCCTCTATCCGGGCTTTCAAACAAATGAGGGTACAAGAGCAAAAACCAATATTTTCCTTGCTCATGTTTCATATTCAGTCAAATGAAAATAATATTTTTGCTTCAAAACTATAACTTATGACCCCTCATTGCAACGAGCACAAAGAGCTCGTTCCAATGAGGGTCATAAGCTATAGTTTTGAGACAAAAAATGAAAAAAATAATGAAAATTCACTGGTGAGTTTTGTGAATAGCGCTGGGCAGTTTTGGCCGTTACTCTGGGTAAAGGGTTAATTTGTTGTTATCTAACTCTGCAACAAAAGGTGTACATACCTACATTATTCGGCTACCGAAAACTTTGTCAGAACTTTCGAGTTCTGTCGGATGTTTTTCGTGACCAATTGTACGTTCACTCTTGAAGTAAATTCCACTTCATTTTTCAAAACTCGATTAATTTATTTGGATCAGACAGCGACCCCACCCCTACGCCATTAGCGATTTGGCACCAAAATATTTTGTTTGGCAACAAAATATCCAGAATGGTTAAAAATTTGGCACCAGCCAGTTTTGGGCCAGCATGGAGACTGTGCATCAGTATCGCCATTTCACAACTTAATAGAAACGGAGAACCTCTATGTGCGACTTGAAGAATTCGATATTTATTTATTTGTTTATTTTTTAGTGGGGTTTAACGACACTTTAGGCAGCCAGGGTTACCGCGTGTCGGACAGTTTTACGGTTGGAGGAAGCCGGAGTGCAGAGAGAACCACTGAGCAACGGCGACCAACTGTCAGGCTCCCCAACATACGAACTCCACACAAGCAGGGTTAGCATTGGTTGAAGACAAGTGCACCATCGACATGCAGTACGCCTTAGTACACAACGCCACCGTGCCGCCACATGGCAATGGGGTGAAGTGTCTTGCCCAAGGACACAACGCGGTTATCGCAGGTGGGATTCGAACCGAGGACCTCTCAGGTTGCAGCCTGCACCTCTACTTACTGAGCCACCTCGCCCCGAATAATTAGATAAGCCTGTTTTAAATAATTGTTATCTTATAACTTGTACTTTGAGCACACAGTAATATTAACAGATGTAGCCTACCTGTAAATCAAAGACAACCATTAAATACGCTAAAAGTATAATGGGCACGCTGAGAGCTAGAATTATTGATAATCAGGTACGTAACTATGGGGTATAGAGAGTAGTACACCCCCAGCCCCTCAATAAGTAATATTTTTTCTCGTCGAGACATTGTTGTTTGGCTTGAAGACTTGAAGTATTGAATATCGATTGGATCTTACTAGTTATCATGTACTTTCGCACTAGACTAGATCAAATGCCTTGATGATGTAGTTGGAATATTTTATAAGTCGAGACTTGAGCCATCACAGTCCGTACAAATCAGGTTTACCCTACTCAAAATTGGTCATCTTCGTGAAGCCCTGTTGATAAAAAAATTTGCGAAACAACTCGTTACATTAAAATCTTAATCAATGTTTGTGTTACAGCTTGCAAGTTGAACTGTACGCTATTATTGTCTTTGTTCTAATACAAGGTGCGATTAGTAGCATCGCACAGTGTCTAAATCACAATCTGAACAGAAAAAAATCGTTTATTTGTGCAACACATACTTTGCATTGCGTGCGTCTCCCAACTTTGTGCATGTTCCCTTGCGGTGGTATTCTCAGTAGTGCAAATACACTTTACCCCACCAATAAAGTTTCTCATAATCCTCTGAGAGTTTTTTTCTACTGTAAATAATATATATGTTGAGAATGGATATAGTGATATCTAACACTAAAATACCACACTGGGCTATACGTACCTCGAGTGTGACAACGAAAGATTAGGTAGTGTTGTTATGCAATTAAACAGTGCAAACATCATCCACAAAAGGTAATTTTACATGCAGGCATTTTCGGTGGAATGTGAATATAAATACAGATTCGATAACTCCTGTCCAGGCGGACGCATTTTGGGAGGATCTAATATAATATTAAGTTATATTTTTGAATGAAATGCGACGATTATTCGTCTGTCTGGATCAAATAAATATTTCAGCCGCTTTTCACATGGATCTTCGACTGAGAGCGACGCATTTTATGCATCTCTCTGGGTGTGTTGTTTGATTCAGACACTGGAACTGGCGACGAATCCAATCTAATGCTCCGTCGATGGTCGGCTGTGTTCGGGTATTATCGTTTTTATGTGCACCCATACTATGTATGGTACACATAATGCCGGCATCCGGGATGGCCATCCGTCGTTCGTCCATCCTTTATCCGTCCGTCTGTCCGTCTGTCCGGGCCAACATTGGGGGTTTAGGGAATATTATTATATGGGGCTACCTCCAAATTAAGGTAGTGTTAGGGTTAGGAGTGGGGTGGGGTTAGGGTTAGGGGTAGCCCCAGAGTGGGGCTTAGGCTGGGGGAGGGTTAGGCCCCGGGGTAGGGTTGGGGTCAGGGGTGGGGTTTTAGTGTTAGTAACCCCTAAACCGAAAAATAGCCCCAAATCCTATTGGTTTGGCTAGGATGGGGTTGGGTCAGGGGTGGGGTGGGGTGGGGTTAGGGTTAGCCCCAGAGTAGGGCTTAATGTTGGGGGGTTAGGTCCCGGGGTGAGTGGGGTTTAGGGTCAGGGGTGGGCTTTTAGGGTCAGGGTGGGGTAGGGTTAGGGTTAGGGTGTGGTTTTTGGGTGGAGGGATGGGGTTAGCGTTAAATATAAGTTCTAGGGTGGAGGGGTGGGGTTCTGGGTAAAATAAGGTTTAGGACTTACAAAATGTTTTTTGGTAGCCCATAAACCCGAAATGTTGGAGCGTCCGTCCGTCCGTCCGTCCGTCTGTCCGTTTGTCCGTCCAGCGTCCGTATCCATTTCTTTGGCATTCGATAACTTGAAAAATGTTGCTTGGATTGGCAAGCTACTTTATATTTGTGTTCAGGTCACTGATGTGCCGAGCTGTATAGTTTGGTGTAAATCTGATAATTTGATCCTGAGATATTAACTTTTTATCCTTCAAATTGAGAATTCTTCCAATCCCTTTGGCATGAGATAACTCAAAAAATATCAATCCAATTGTCATGTTACTCTATATATATCTTCAGGTTACTGATGTTCCGAGCTGTATAGTTTTTGGTGTAAATCTGTTATTTTGATCCTGAGATATTAACCCTTTATCCTTCAAATTGAAAATTCCTCCAATCCCTTTAGCATTCGATAACTTGAAAAATATTGCTTGGATTGTCAAGTACTTTATATTTGTGTTCACGTTACTGATGTGCCGAGATGTATAGTTTTCGGTGTAAATCTGATAATTTGATCCTGAGATATTAACCCTTTATCCATTCAAATTGAAAATTACTCCAATCCCTTTGGCATTCGACAACTTGAAAAATATTGTTGGATTGTCTAGTTACTTTATATTAGTGTTCAGGTTACTGATTTGCCGAGCAGTATAGTTTTTGGTGTAAATCTGATGATTTGATCCTGAAATATTAACCCTTTATCCTTCAAATTGAAAATTCCTCCAATCCCTTTGGCATTCGATAACTTGAAAAATATTGCTTTGATTGTCAAGTTACTTTATATTTGTGTTCAGGTTACTGATGTACCGAGCTGTATAGTTTTGGTGTAAATCTGATAAATTAATCCTGAGATATTAACCCTTTATTCTTCAAATTGAAAATTCCTCCAATCCCTTTGGCATTCGATAACTTGAAAAATATTGCTTGGATTGTCAAGTTACTTTATATTTGTGTTCAGGTTACTGATGTGCCGAGCTGTATAGTTTTCGGTGTAAATCTGACAATTTGATCCTGAGATATTAACCCTTTATCCTTCAAATTGAAAATTCCTCCAATCCCTTTGGCCTGAGATAACTCAAAAATTATCAATCCGATTGTCGTGTTACTTCATATATGTGTTCAGCTTACTGATGTGCCGAGCTGTATAGTTTGTGGTGTAAATCTGATAATTTGATCCTGAGATATTAACCCTTTATCCTTCAAATTGAAAATTCCTCCAATCCCTTTGGCCTGAGATAACTCAAAAAATATCAATCCGATTGTCGTGTTACTTCATATATGTGTTCAGCTTACTGATGTGCCGAGCTGTATAGTTTTTGATGTAAATCTGATAATTTGATCCTGATAATTTGATCCTGTGATATTAACCCTTTATCCTTCAAATTGAGAACTCCTCCAATCCATTTCTTCAGCATGCGATAACTCAAAAAATATTAATCTGATTAGCAGGTTACTTTACATATGTATTCAGGTTACTGACGTGCTATGCTGTATAGTTTTTTTTTATGTAAATCTAATAATTTGATCCGGAGATATTAACCCTTTATCCATCAAATTAGGCACTCCTCCAATCCATTTCTATATGTACCCATACCAGGGGTGGCCCTCCGTCATACAGCTTTCTACTAGTTGCGCGTATGGGTACACATCTGACGATTTCATCGGTCCATTTTTTACTAATTAGGGAATCCTAATTACAATTGATTAGTTATGCTAAAATGTCCAATGCGTGTCCAGGGGCCAATCCTACAAAACGTTCACAATTGCCCCGCTCCCAAACCACAGTAGTATATTCCTTCCATCACCATAGTGTTGATAAAGGACCTGCTATTAATGCAATGAATCCCTGTTCAGTCCGAAACCAGAGACAATACTGTAGTAAATGTACACACAATCGTAAAACTGCCCGACAATATGTGACCATGGCTGTTGAAAGTGCCATTAAACCCCAATAAACAAACATAAGATCTATGAGTCCTCAGTCTTTGCTTGTCCTGTTTGGCCTATTGTGTCTGCTCTACAAGTATTCATTTTGTTGACAAAGAGGTCTGCTTAGAGGTATGCTTAGGAGTATCATCTCCACTTATTGCTTTGTATGATTATGTCTTGGTGTCTAGTTGTTTGTATCAGTTGGACATCGAAATTTGCACTTTCTGAAAATAAAGGCTTAAAGTCCTTATGCTAATTGTATTTTTCTTGTTGAATAGCTCGCCTAGTAGCATAGATAAGTGTATGTTTTTAAGAACTGCCGGTTGCGCCAACAAACACACAACCAACCTAGTATATATGAAAATAGTTGCGAGTCTGAACATAGTTCCAAATTTCACAAATTGTGATGTGCCTATTCTACTGTCATCAGGCGCGTAGCCAGAATTTTAAAGTCGAGGTGCCCTAGCCAGTTTTGTTAGGCAAACATTATATTTGGAAGGCCGTTATTGGGGGCTCCGTCAGTCATTACTGGGACCCACCGGTTGTTACCCTGTCTCCCACTTCCCAACAGGGAAGTGGGAGGCGGTGGTAACGATCGGAGGATCCTAGTTGGGACTAGAAACCCCCTCCCTAGAGAAAGGTTCCCCAAGAACGACCCTGAGGCATTTGTAGTGTGTGTAGCCTTGTATTACATACCATTTTAGGGCTCTATGTTAACCCTTTACCTAACATGAAAAGCAGACGACACTTGCAAAAATAATTCTTGAATAACTAATTTTTTTCATTTTTTGTCTCAAAAACATAGGTTATGACCCCTCGTTGGAACGAGCTCGACGAGCTCGTTCCAACGAGGGGTCATAAATAATGAAAATTAATTGGCGATTTTTGAGAATAGCGCTGGCCGGTTTTGGCCGTTACGTTAGGTAAAGGGTTAAGTGAAAGTTGCAATTGGCCAAAGGTATTTTTATGTTTATTACAAAGTCTGTAATTGACCCCCGTCGTTACCCCTTTACCATATTCATAAAACTCACCATTCCAATGTTACGTTTTTCAACTATTGCCTCAAAACATACTCTATGGCCTTTCTTAGTCTTCGACCCCTCTTTTTACTTATTCCATCGAGGGGGTCATAACATGTAGGCACAGTGGGTTGATATTTGGTATGCAGCTTCCACTATAGAGGTTTTCAGATTTGTTGAAATGAAGTTACTGGAACAATATTTGGGGTTTCCCTGAGGAAGGGGGTATTATTTTATTGCCCCGTTCCAATTGTTCACAAGTGCTTGTCTGTTTTAATCCAAAAGTGGTATGTAGTTGTTAAGGGATATGTACTTGACTCTTGAAAAAACAAATTCACGCCTGCGTGGGATCTCAAAGGCTAAAAATAGAAAACAATTCAAACGCCTACATTGCCAAAACTTTATGTGACAAATATTCGTATGATACACGATACGGGACCCACAATTCAACACTGAACTCTTACGAGATTTTTATATTTTGGGCCTCCATCAAATCTGTAATGACATTTACAATGCCAAAAAATTATTTTTAGATAATTTGTGAATGGAGAAGATCACTTACTGAAAACTGAATATATGACTGGGTCAACAGGGACCAGAGCGGGGGGGGGGGGGGGGGGGGTCAAAGAGTGAAAAAATTCAGTTGAAACAATTAGATCCTTAAAAATATTTTCCCCAGAATTAACGGACAGACTCTTTTAATAATTCGTATTTAGGCTCAACACGACTCAACATGTTCGAACCTCTTGGCTCGGTTGATTTTCGGGGACGAAGGTGGGGTTGAAGTTTCACACAGGATTCCATAGAAAGATTTATATTTTTGGTTCCCAGTAGCTTTTCATTACCCTAAAATTATATCTGAATTGTTTGTGAATATACAAGATTATTCCTGAAAACAAGACATGATCGAATCAACAATGGGCACAAGGGGGGTGGTGGGGGGGGGGGGGGGGTCAAACAACACAAATAAGTTTTAAAAACATACTGTTAAAAATCGTCTAAATGTCCACCGCAACATCTTTTTGCAGCTGGGAAATCTTGTCACGTCTGACTGAATGCACAATACTCTATTACGCCCCCTTTGTCACAACTGACGAGTTTGGTCATACCTCCCACATGTGTGATAAAATCGCCAAGTTTTGTCATAGTTTCCACCTTTGTCAAAAAAAAATCGTCAGGTTTTGTCACAAATTAAGTCACCAGTTTTGTAAAAAAAATCGTTTTTGTTGCCCTGGATAGTACGTAATTCTAGGTCATATGATATTACTAGGTGTGTGTGGTTACCAGGTATGGTTGTATAGTATGGGCGGTATGTACCCCTGTTGGTGTAATGTTTTCCCTTGGTGCTACTAACTCGCCTTACGCCTTTTACCATCGTCTCGTCGCTATGGGCAGTACGAAATGGTGGGGCATGACAATATTGTGTTCAGAGGACTGACATTTTTCCCAATCAGATCACAATCTTATCGCGACAGGATCACTCCAATGGCTTTGGGGGTTCCAGAAAAAAAACAAAAACAAAAAAAACTCCCCAAAAAAAAAAAAAATCGAAGTCAAGACTGTATTAAGCAAAATGAATGCAATTAGTTTCTGAGGTTCAATGCAATCACGTTTCTTATCGGTAAGTTAGATTCTACAACGTGGTTAAGATATGAGCCGGCAGACAATTTCTATATCGCATCGCGACCCAGTCGCGATTCAAACGAGTTTCTTTGCACTTGTGTTCACACTACTATAAGATACGGCAAGCCACCGTCCAGAGGCTTTGTGGCTGTGGGAGTTGGCCCATGGCAACGGCTGAGAAAAATCTATACGAAATATTATTAAACATCCTGTTATTGCATCGGGGCGCGGTGGCGTTGCTGTAACCGGTTCTCGTCAGATCACCGAAGTTGAGCAACATTGAGCCCGGTTAATCATTGGATGGGTGACCGTCTGAGTTATCAATTCGGACTCCCGCGTTGTATCCTTGGGCAAGGCACTTAACAACGATTGTCCACATGGGGCACGATGACGCCCCGTACTAAGGCGTACTGCACGTCGATGGTACGCATGTCTTCAACCAATCTAATCCTGCCTGTGCTGCAGTGCGGAGTTACGATGTTTGGGGAGCTGGCAGCTGCTCGTCGTTGCTCGTCGTTGCTCGGTGGTTCTCTCCGGGTACTCCGGTTTCATCCACCCGTAAAACTGTCACGGTCATGATTAGCCATTGTGCATAAGTATATGACCTTGAACACCAATAAATAAATAAATGTTATTGCATCACTTAATTCTACATACAGCACTACATGAAAATCGGCGAGAACGTCTCTTTTTCAAATTTCCCACGTGCAGTAAAATCAAGAAAGGACACTGGCTTTATTTACAATGGCATAACTGGGGTTTGAACCCACGTCTAGAGAATGGCCGAGTGGTGTGCGTTGTTTAGTTTTGTTTCGCTAGGAGGTTGGTACCGAAGGAAACTCTCTCGGCATGGATTCAAAACCCCAGCTATGCCATTGTAAATAAAGACAGTATTATTAAACAGTTTGAGTCAAAAGCTGGACGGTGGGGAGAACGTATAGTGCGACCGAGGATTACGCATTACAGTGGTTTTGACGCCCTATCTTTTAAGAACCGTGACAAAATAGGATTGCCAAATCTTTCGTTTATTACTGGCATAAATGAATTTTCGTCATGTTATCGTTTTTGAGCTAGTATGTTAATTTCGGCATTTTGCAATATTTAGTTTTAAAATATCATCTGCGTCTTTCTGTACACGCCACCACATCAACAATATTGACCCCTCTCCTACCTTCTTACCTTCAACACAGCACTTGATACATGCACAACGTTGAAACATTCGTAGCTAATTCTCCATTGAGTCAAAACGTTGGGATTATCAGTGTTCTCGGGGGAGAAAATTCTCTAGTTTGGTTACAAGTACAGAGGCAAGACGCAGAACAAGAGTTGTGACAAAGAAACAAATCACATACGTACCTTGAAGCCACCTATTCGAAACACTCTAGAAAGCTGATCACACATTCTTTTTCACCTGACTTTGCAAATATTAATATGTTATTCGAGTAGTTGCCCTTAATTTGTAAGTACGGACTGAGTCCGGTGTTCCTTTTGTCATGCCCACCGTACATTTTAACTGACATGTTTCGATGACATAACGATATCTATTGCGCACTCGTACATATGGAATAGATATCATTCATAGACAACATAACATTAACCCTTTACCTAACATGAAAAGCAGACGACACTTGCAAAAAAAATTCTTAATTTTTTTCATTTTTTGTCTCAAAAACATAGGTTATGACCCCTCGTTGGAACGAGCTCGACGAGCTCGTTCCAACGAGGGGTCATAACCTATGTTTTTGAGACAAAAAAATGAAAATATTTTGAAAATTAATTGGCGATTATTGAGAATAGCGCTGGCCGGTTTTGGCCGTTACGTTGGATAAAGGGTTAATAAATAAACTGGATGATATGTTAATAATAAACGTGTACAACTGAACTAAAAAATAGTGGACCTCCGGCGATTGAGGAGTAACCAGGCTATTGGGTGGTATAAAATGAAGTATGAGTGCCATTTCTAAGATACGATGTGAGTGCAACTGGAAACAGGAGCCAGTGCTATAAAACTTTTACAATTGTATTATCTAGAATTGTATTTTCTACCTATTAATATTATCGAATAAAATGAATCATTAACTTTTTAAAAAATATGGCAATTTGCCAACTAGGAAATTACCACATCTTTGAAAATGCTAATGGTTCATTTCAATCCATTTAAAGTCACGACTAGAAAATACAATTCCAGAAAATACAATTCTAAACGTTTTATAGTATTCGTCCCTAGTTCCCCGTGATAAATATTCCAGTATAAATTTATTGCTTATAACACATTCAATCCTCAGTTGACGTGAATGTCGGTAGCGAAAGAGGAAAGTTTTGTTTATGAACGTTTAGATTTATAGCAGACCGGTCCGCTCACTTATTTCACTGGTAAAGAAGTTGTATCCCCTTATCCTAACGAATCGGGAACATCCGTCCGCGTATTATACACAGTGAACCGTTGAAAAAATCAATTTTTAAAAGATTTCGACAAAACCGTATTATCCGACCGCTCATTGGAACGAGATCGTTCCAATAAAGGGGGCACTTGATATATTTTTGTGGAAATTTTGTTAAAATATTTTTAAAAAAAATTTTTTTAAAGGGTTAATCAGGAACATGTGGGGGCCAATAGCTTTAACCCTTTACCCAACGAATCGCCCGCATCCGCCCGCGTAATATGCAAATTGAGCAGTTGAAAAAATTATATTTTTCAAAATATTTCAACAAAACCATATCATGTGACCCCTCATTGGAACGAGCTCATTGAGCTCGTTCCAATGAGGGGTCACATGTTATTTGAAATGTTTTGAAAAATTTAAAAAAATGATATTTAAAATAATAAATTTTGATATCGTCTGCGTTGGGTAAAGGGTTAAATTTGATATATTTCTACTGTCAGTGGCAAAGAACTAATCACCCATAAAAGTCTTTCATTAACTTAACAACTAACTTTTGCACGAGCACAGCAATATCGCTGTCCGTTCAGATTACCATCGATGAAGATCAACTGCGTTCGATGGTGCAAGGAAATTCCTGCCCAAACCATTACACTACCCGCGCCGAAACGGTCGCCTTCCCGCACGCATGCATCAGAAAACCGTTCTCCTCGTCGGCGTTACACTCTCGCCCTATCATTTATGGAACCATTAGCTACACAGCTGCTCACCAGTGTTTCACACTATAACATTTTCATAGCTGATATGTAAACAGGAATAACTTACTCTCCAGCAACTGCTCGTTTTGCTATCAACGTCATTCAAATGGAAAGCAATAATCCGGACTCGCAGCTGCATGTGAGATAACACCGTTTGACGAATTGTGGGCAGGAAAAGCTGAATGGACCAATTTGGAAGTATATGGTAGGCAATGGGTAGCCAAAATACATATGGGGTAGGCAGAATAGGGTCGAGAATGGCAAGTGGAAGGTGAGGGCAATTGGAATCGGAAGATTCATGGATAATTCGAACCAGATGAATGAATGAAAGGTTTTAGCGCGCCGAAGGCGCGCAGGGTCGATGTGGGATTTACAAATCCCTTGCGACCCGGTTAACCTTATTTTTTTTTCCTTGGATCACACAGGCCTAGCTTTCCTATTGCCCAAAATGGAGTCTGAGGGGGGTATGCACGCGGTTAGAATACCCGGCAGTTTACGTTTGAGTGTTAGATGGTCAATACTCAATCCCTATCGAACCAGATTACCAAGACAACACCCTTAAAAACGGTTGTCGTATAGCTTTTGTGATTCTAGTTGCGGTAGGGTTGTTTAGGTAATTCGAAAATATCCGATTGCTCAATACACATCCCTACTCAATTAGAAATCACTTGAATCGACATCAATCACATTCCAAGATGACGACCTCATACTTGCAGAGTGGACGACGATAACACGTATCACCATAACAACACGCTCTGTACTAACACCATAACCATGGTAATGATGTCACAATATAGTCACTTACGCGCTACCACGACAAACCACGTAATATTACGTGAAAACACGATTTTCTACAATAGGCAACCTGCAAATTCCCCCCAATTTGAATAAATTGAGCACGTGTCAATAAGAAACTAAACTAATTTCCATTTGGCCTACCAGCAGAAAATGGGAGCACCGTGACTCGGTGATGAGAGCATTGGAATTCAAATCGAAATCTTCGACGGTCCGATCCTTCCCAGCGGAACCATAACTGCGTTGTGTCCTTAAGCAAGGCACTTAATCCCGATTGCCAACGTGGGGGCACGGTAACGCTGTCTACTAAGGCGTACTGCACACCGATGTGCACCTGTCTTCATAGTGTCTCCATAGTAACTTAATCCGGCTAGTTCAGGGTTAATACATTGGTGGTCCTTTCCGGGCACTCCGACTTGTTCCACCCGTAAAACTGTCCCACACGATGATGTGAACATGGCTGTGGAAAGTGTTCCGACCCCCCCACCCCCCCCCCCCCCAAAAAAAAAACCAACAGAAAATACTAAAAGATCAATAAAACATAGAGGATATCTACGCTGTTTTTGTGAATATCGAAGTGCGAATGAAAAATAATACCTTCAGGTGCACACGATAATTCTCGATATTCACTAAAACAGCGTAGATTTTCTTTTTATTATATGCTACATGACATTTTACTGCACAATATTCAGCCCAATTCGACTGCAAACAGTTTCAAGACAATAACAAAAAGCTGCTGATCGTTCCCTCAAGGCGACGTTCAAGGCGACCTCATGTGCCGAAACGTAAAGTCATTCAGGAAGCTACTGAAAAAATTCATCGTGTGGACCTGAAAATATTATTTTTCACTCGCGCAAGCGCTCGTGAAAAATAAAACTTTAGGTCCACCCTCAAGAGATAATTCCAGATACTGACTACAATACAATAGATTTTCTTTTTTATTATATGCTACGAGACATTTTATTGCACAATATTCAGCCCAATTCGACGTGAAATGCGTACGTCTCAAAACAATAACAAAGATCAACTGATCGTTCCGTCAA
The DNA here is from genome assembly GCA_031216915.1 of Pictodentalium vernedei. Taxonomy (NCBI): domain Eukaryota; kingdom Metazoa; phylum Mollusca; class Scaphopoda; order Dentaliida; family Dentaliidae; genus Pictodentalium; species Pictodentalium vernedei. The sequence goes on along the minus strand of CM062288.1, from coordinate 137,423,311 downwards.
GGCGACGTGATGCGGCGTAGCATGACGTCGTTTAAGAAGCCACTAGGAATATTTCTCGATATCTATCGAGTCAATACATATCGAGAAATATCTTTTAGATAATTTGCGATAATTCACAGGCTAGCATATAATAAAATTCCGCTATTTTTTCTTCTTTCCAACCTCGGAAGACGACAACTCTCAACTCATAGATCAGTGGCACAGTCACGGAAGGAAAGTGCTGCTGAGCCACTGCCCTATTCAACCCCTCCCCCCCCCCCCCCCCCCCACCTAAAAATCCTAAATTCTACGATCTACATGGGACGCCAGCTGCTGGAATTATATATACTGAGTCAAAAAAGAAAGTATAATAAACTTCGAGGAGCAATTTTCTTAGTATTATCGACTTTAAACCCAAGCAAATTATTTTAAATTCATATTTTGAGTCTAGCTGTATGAATTTGCATAATTTCATGCTCTTACTGTTGCCAGCGTCTCGTCAGGACGTCGCAATTCAGACATGGGGTGAAATGAAAAGTTCACATATGCAGTCAATAGCGTGTATGTCCACCGTTTGCCTTTTGGATGGCAAGACATCGACGGCGCATGCACCTGATAAGTCTCTGGATGTCACCTTGTGGAATTGCGCTCCACTCCTGCCTTAGAACATTACTTGAATCGCCTACCGTCTGAAGATCATGAAGTCATACCCGACGTTCCAATTGATCCCAAAGATGCTCGATTGGCGAAAGTGGGGGCCAGGGAAGAAGTTCGATGCTCTGCTCCTCAAGAATGTCCCGACAGGTACGCGCCACGTGACATCGGGCATTGTCTTGCTGGAATAACTGCAATCCGACGTTAGCGTTGAACAACGGGACAACAATAGCGTTAAGAATTTCGTCCCTATATCGCTGTCCATTCAGATTACCATCGATGAAGATCAACTGCGTTCGATGGTGCAAGGAAATTCCTGTCCAAACCATTACACTACCCGCGCCGAAACGGTCGCCTTCCCACACGCATGCACCAGAAAACCGTTCTCCTCGTCGGCGATACACTCTTGCCCTACCATCAGCGCGCAGTAGACAAAATCGTGATTCATCACTAAAAAGGACTGTGCGCCAACGCTGGTGAGTCCAGTGAACACGTTGACGTACCCATTGCATTCTGACGGCACGATGACGTTGGATGAGGATTTGTCCGTGGTATGGACGCCTACTTCGGATACCGTGTTCAGCGAGTCTGTTGCAGACAGTTTGTGCAGCAATTACTGCCGGAAGGAAGCGATCCCGCATGTGAGATGTCCTGATGTATCGGTCTTGTACAGGGGTCGTAACTCTTGGTCGACCTGAACACGGTCGGTCGGCAGTAGATCCAGTGGTTCTATTCCTTCCAATGAGACGGTAAATAGTAGCCACAGTAACTCCGAACTCAGCAGCGAGCTCATCTGGAGGTATCCCAGCCTCATGCATTCCAATGGCACGCAACCTCTGATTTTCGGTTAACCTTGACACTTTTTAAAATGTCGGAAGACAAAAACGAGCGAGTTTTCTCAATAACCCAGGCTCTGTAGCACAACATAACACAAAGAAAATCGTCGGTCACCCATTCAGTTTGACATTCTCGGGTAGCACATGCTATTTTGAAATCCGTAGCAAAATTGTATTCGGTCGGGTGGACAACAACAACATTTCATTAAACTCTTTGCATGAGTTCTTGTCCACAAACATGCAACATTAGAACTATTATATTTCATCCTTTATGCTATTTTTGACATTTGCTTCTATTGTACTTTCTTTTTTGACTCAGTATATATGACATATCATGCTTGGTGAAATTAACCCTTTACCTAACGAATCGGCCGCATCCGCCCACGTAATATTCAAATTTAGCAGTTGAAAAAAATACAAATTTCAAAACGTTTCAACGAAACTGTATCATGTGACCCCAAAACTGTATCATGTGATAACATGTGATCCCCATCACATGTTATGGTTTTGTTGAAATATTCTGAAAAATTTGGACAAACGATAATGAAAAAAATCAATTTTAATATCCCGTGCATTGGTTAAAGCAGTTAACCCACTGCACTCCGATGTCGAAATACCAAAGTTTTTAGCAACAAAGTTTTCCCATAGTGCAACAGAGAATTAAACAATATAATTTGACAGAGCTCAATGACCTCTGTCAAATAAGATGTATTTTAATTTTTTTTTTTTTTTTTTTTTGGTAAGATTAGTTACGGTTTAACAACAACAGTTTATACTACAGCTTTCCGACGTGAGACCGCTGTCAATCAACACCTGACTAATTATGTTCTATTTTAAAGGATGCTGCACACACAACTTGACTCGGGTGATATCACGGATGCAAGAGTTGGAAACATGGTCTCTCTCTCTGTTTGGTATGCGGGGGGTAGTGGGGTATTGGTGTTTCTACCAGGGTGCTGGCGCTACGATGTTTTGCATCAGAGTCGTGTGTTTTTTTGCTTTTTTCTCCTTTGGGTTGGTCTTCTCTCTTGATAGCCCGCAGTTTCACATAGTGCGCAAGAGCCTTTATTTTGAAGGTATGTAGATTATTTATTTCTCTATAACCTGTATGTTTATAGTAATTGTATTTCAATAACCTCTACTTCTGTTGTATCCAGTAACAAATTTGTTTTTGATATATAGAGGATATGGAATGAGTGTTTTTCTTCTATAATATTTATGAAACAAGTCTAAGAGTTTTCCGCTTTGGCGAGCCCAAACGGAAAATTCGGAAGAGTTTCATAAATATTATATTAGAACAACACTCATTTCATATTCTATTTATCATATGACACGCACACACGTACAAATTAGCCACTTTCTATGACCCTTTTAACCCACCACCTAACTTGAGTTGCAGACGGCACTTGAAAAAACATCCTCGTATAACTAAACATTTTCCTTTTTTGCTTCCAAAACATAGGTTATGACCCCTCATTGGAACGAGCTCGTCGAGCTCGTTCCAATGAGGGGTCATAACCTATGTTTTGGAAGCAAAAAGTAAAAATATAAAAAAATGAATGGCGTTTTTCTTGTAGGTAAAAGATTAATACAATATAACTCACCCTAAATAGGACGGATAACGTAAATTCTCCCTACTGAAATTATGCAAATGTGACCCAGTTGTATTTTGTTTAGCCAATCAAATTGTCCAGTTTTGAAATTGACCAATGAAAGCTCTCAAATCTGATTATGCAACTTATGAAAATGTGGCCCAGTTGTATTTTGTTCAGCCAATCAAATTGTCTAGTTTTGAAATTGACCAATGAAATTGACGGAAGGCTTTATTTATCACTGATTAATATGAAAAAATATCAAATGTTTTAAAGTGAACAAAACGGACGAGTCATATGATAAATCTGAATAATAATAATAAATTTAAAAAAAAAAATTCATGCTGCATGGGCAATACAGCGTCGATGACGATAAATTTGAAATACTTTCAGTATGTGAGGCGTTAATTAGAAACCATCAACTGTGAAAGACGAAAATTGATTTTAATCCGGCTTCGCAACCTACATATTTATGAATGTCTCTTGTTGCTATACATATCTGCTTTCTAATTTTTGGAGGGTTACAAGAACGTGTGTCATTAAGCAAATTGTTTGCCTTTAGTATGCGTTACTGTTGTCGGACATTCAATCCATGTGCCGAATCCAGACATTTGTTAAAGAAGTGATTATTATTTGGTAGTTATTTCTTTCAAACCTTTTGCTCTAAAACATAGCTTACATCTCCTCATTGAAACCAGCTCGTTATATGAGGGTCATAAGCCATAGTTTTGAAACAAAAATGATTTTATTTTAGTTTTTGAAGAAAAAATACAAATGTTGTCTACTATTTGCCTTAAGTTGGGTTGAGGGGGGGGGGGGGGATTTAATGTTAAAATAAACCATAAACTTGCCCCCCCCCCCTCCCCGGTGGAGAACCTGCACCTACTCTTTCTCTCGCTCAGGAAACAAAATTTTAGCGCTGTCACTGGAAAGGAACGGCAAAATAATAAATGTACTTGTTTTAATGGTTGACAAATTTCGTCAGTGGAAGAGATTTACAGGAAAGTTACCCCCCCCCCCCCCACACACACATACACACACCTTAATTTCCTCTAGCTGTCGGTAAATTTAACACCAAGGGTATGGAATCTCATACAAAAATTTTCATTTCGAAATGTTAGTGAATTTGTATCATCGACGTGCGCATCATTTCATAAACATCAGGCATTTTTCCGTAAAGTAGTATAAAAATATAGAAGCTGGCTTTGCACAGTCTTTTTCCAAATCAGTTTGAACGTTGGACTATTATTCTCTGTTCAGAAGCGGCGGAGTCAGGGGGCACGTGCCCCTCCATTTTATTCCACAGGTATATTTCGCATTTATACCATGAGTTAAAGTGGGGCAAACGTGTATAGCCTGTAAAATTATTTGCAAATCTTGCAAATAATATTTAGCCAAAGAATCCCACTTTCCGTCGCTTCGGTCCGTTTCTTCTACTTCAACTATCTTCCAACCCGAAGGCTGGCCTTCGGGTTGGAAGATGTTTGAAGTGGACGAAACGGACAGGTCGGTGACCACACAGCAGCATATTCATCTAAACGAGAGACTATAGCGAGTCGTGGTACATGCACCGCTGTACGATTGTAAAACTTTCTCACACTGGGTCGAACTATGGTTACCTTTTAAATTGGTGCCCCTCCACTTTTATCGAGCTTCCGCCGCCCGTCTCTGTTGAAACCCATATTAAAATAAGAAAATGGCGTTTTCTCCATCTTTTAATATTCAGTAATTTTTTTTTCTGTTTATTATATCAACTGTGTGCGCATTGTGGCACATACGGTACAGTCACCGTGGATTGGTCACTTTCCACGGGTGGGCAATATTCCCACGGACGCAATAATATTAGATTCCAAACACTAATTACAGGAATAATCATCAAAAATTTACAACCCGGTGCTTCATTAATTAAAATTTACTAATGATGATTTTTAATACCTGGTAAACACATGCGTGGACATAACTGCCCACGTGTGGATTACGACCAATCCACGGCGACTGTACTGTAAGGGTAGGAATACACTAGAGTGGTTGCTTTGGCGCATGCGGCAACACTCGCGACATCGCATTTGTTCATGCACACACTATATGCGTTTTTTTGGCTGCGATGGACGGTGCGTATACCTAATTTAAATAACATAACGTATACTAATTAAGTACGCAATATATAACCGAACGGAAATTGTTGTGGTGTACTTTTCGAACAACTACAGTCATCGACGAAATAGCAATGTTGGTCCTTTTGATGTCATCATGGTGAATGTAAATCCTGCAGGTTATGTCTTCAACTCGTAAATAGGTCTACGGGTTGTTTTCCAAAATGTTATGTCTACAACTCTGAGATCTCCAATAGCAGCTAGGCTAGGCTAGGCTAATATACAGGATGCAACCGAATACCTACCCCAAATCTTTTTGCATACATCTGGGGACCGGGAACCAGCCTACGTCTTACCTTCTGTTGAGTGGAGGCAGGCCGGGATCTACAGGGTGGCCCAAGAAAAAATTGTTTGTGTCCCTGCTAGCACCTAAATATCTCATGGGGACCAGTTTTAAACGCAAATGAAACATTGAAAAACTGGTTCCCAGAAAAGAATTGGGCTCTAGCAGGGACAATTTGCATGCATCAACAAGGCGTAGGCTTACATGTATGCCGTAATGGTGGCGGTCGGTCTCAAATTTTATAAGCCTATGCCTATACCTACATTATTATACTAATGATAGCTGAATGATGAAGGGCATGTTGGCCATTGTTGAAATATTGAAGAGTGTGATGTCAAATAATCGGTGTACAGTGGCGGCGCCATGGAGGGGTATGTGGGGGTACTTACCCCTCCACTTTTTTCACCAAGCGTAGTAAAACAATGCTATCATTTTAATTTTTGTTGTATTGAACGTTGCGGTGTAATGGTCGGTATGCTTAATCCCATATTCCCAAGTGCACTAAATCAGAGAAGTTTTGAAATTATGCTCCCCCCCCCCCCCCCCCACACACACACACACGCTAGCTGCAAACAACAAACAAGAGTCGAGGGTCCAAATTGCAACAAGGCATGCCGCGTTTAAACGGACTGAAACATAGTGCTTAAGAGTATTCGACGAATGCTAGAATCGAGAGCGTGCAAGGCATCCGTTTGGAATTCAGTCTACAGCAATTTTAAAAAATAAATAAAATTTAATATTTTAGAAAAATTCTCAAAGGTATAACTCAATGAAATAATGCAAATATGAATATCATTGGAACCGGCTTGTTCAGCCGGTTCCAATGATATCCATATTCGCATGATTTTGTTGCAAAACAGTTAAAAATTTTCTCAACTTAGGGAGAGGACTGTATCCCCTCACTTTTGTAACTCTGGCGCCGCAACTGTCGGTGTACCGTCCGAAATATGTCTGCCAAAGTGTAGAAAATATGTCTTTGACCTTCCATAGACAATGCGTTGGCCTGTGCAGCGCGTCAAAAATGAGAAAATTTTCAAGTCCAACAGCAACGCAAAGCGATAACGCAATGGATACTCAACGCAATGCGAATAATGTGATGAACCCTTCTTTTTTCAACTTGTTCAGTTCCCTGCGGCAACGCATATGCGAATCACATTGCTATGACGGTGTACACTACAGCCGATGCGCTGGCGCATGCGGCAACGCTCGCGTCGTCGCTTGGTAGATGCACACATTACATGCGTTATTTCGCAGCGATCGAAATAGCGTACATTTTGGCGTAATGTATGCTAATTATGTATGCTAATTAGTGTGCTGTACAAAAGAGAGGGAACACTTTGTGCTGTCATTCTCAAGCACAGTCATGGACGAGGCGGCTATGGAGATCGCATGGCAAATGCTAGATGAGTTTGATGAAATAACCGGTATATTTTCATTATACTTCACTTACCTTCGCAAATGTGATGTGCCAACGTGTCACGTGTACAGAAAAATATGACCTTCACCTTCTCGAGACAATGCGTTTCCCTGTGCGTCGCCTCAAGAATTGGAAAATTTTCATTTCAAGCGGCAACACGATAACGCAGCCGATGTTGAATTCAACGCAACAGTGTGGTCAAGCCCTTGTTTTTATAGTACGCATTGCGATGACGTCTCTAGTGTATACCCACCCTAATGTAGACACTGTCTTTTCCATTAATATAAATGTCTAGAAGGTGAGATTTGCTAATTTTTTCCTCGGAAGAATAAAAACTCGAAAATTACTGTAAAAACGCATTCGCTAAACAACAAGCCAAAGTTGATGTTTCTTTGTGAGTTTTCGTCAAATACTGACAGCTATTCCGAATAACAGGTTATCTGTGAAATGGTCGCTTCAGATTAGCTTCCTGGGGACGCGGTGGCGTTGCGGTAACCGGTTCTCGTCAGATCACTGAAGTCAAGGAATGTCGAGCCCGGTTAGTCCTTGGATGGGTGACCGTCTGAGCGATCGATTCGGACTCCACCCTTGTGTCCTTGGACAGGGCACTTAACCGCGGTGATCCACATGGGGGCAGGATAACGTCGTGTACTAAGGCGTACTGCACGTCGATGGTGCGCATGTCTTAAACCAATCTAACCTTGCCTGTGCCGCAGTGCGGAGTTAGGATGTTGGGGAGCCGGCAGCTGCTCGTCGTTGCTCGATGGTTCTCTCCGGGTACTCCGACTTCCTCTACCCGTAAAACTGTCACCGACACGATATGACCTTGGCTGTTAAAGTGTCGTTAAGCCTTAATAAAAATGAATAAAAGAAATCAGCTTGCTACACAAAGCCAGTTTCCTTTTGTAACTTTTAATAAACGAAAACAACAGACAGCTCTGAGAGCTGTCTGTTGTTTTTTTTTTCATTAAAAGTAACAAAAGGAAACCTGGCTTTATTTTCTGCGGATGTCGTAGGTGTTATCTCAACAATCACTTGCTTCCAAATTGGACTTTCCTCACACGTCTAATAATTTAAGGGCGATAACGTTGTCGAAAGTCGATTGCCATGATGATACAAATCAGGGATGCCACAAAATGGACCTGGAATTAGTGGTGGGGGGGGGGGGGGGGGGGTAGGCAATCTCACCCGCTTCAGAAGTCTGCCATATGTTTGAAATTCTATTGGAAGAATGCGGCACAACCGACGGAGTTCATGGACAATATAACAGAAAACTTAATCAGTTACCCTTAAAATAATCAGTTTATTGAAAATATATAAATAAATTTACGTAAAAATAATGGAAATACCAAATGATATAACAGATCAATTGTTCAGACATATTTTCACTTTGTCTACAATATCTTTCTTTTTAAAACACATATATAAACACAAAGTAAAAATTAAAATTGGATCGCATAAAAATGAGCAATTAATTCCTTTTCTAAAACAAGTTGAATACCACAGTGCCATCACAGGTCACCAAATATTTTGGGAACATCTTCTGTTTTGGGCGGATACCAGAAATATCAAAAGTCCGTGGAAAATTTGAATTTCCGGCTTCCTACGATTGAAAAAATTCTTATTTTCGTTAAAAAAAGAAAGTGATTTTTACAGCTCCTCCTTCTGTACAGGGATGTGAGAGCCCAGGAGACAATAGTTAGGCCATGTTTAATACTGCAATTGAAGTAGTTTATGTCTTTCATTACAAATGTTGAATGATCAGCAACAATTTTATTGCAGGGACGTAACCAAGCGGAGGAAGAATTTGAGTACCTTGGTATTATGGTCTATTCTGACATTCTTTGCCGATGAAAAGCTTTAATGTGATACATTTTTGGAGATACGGGCCCTCCGATCCCTTTTCAACAATTATCACAGCGTGTGGATATCGTTAGCTTTCTGGTTGAAATTCCGTGAACGATACGTTGTATTCGGTACAAATCATACCATCATTTGCACTAAAACTCCCGATGCTATAGCATTTGCATCGACATTTTTATTTCCAGCTATTCCCAAAAGGTTGGGCTATTAACTGGTTGAGTGCTAGATTATTTTTGGAAGTTGGAATTTGTTCATATAGATTTGCCTTAAGGCACTCTCCGATAATTTTTAATAATGCAAATCTATATGAACACAATTGTATTTGCTTATGACTGAATGGAAAATTTGTGTAAAGAATATGAAGACTTTAGTATGGTACCCTCATGTTTCTTGAAAACCATGATAGTGGCTTCCAGCACTCAACCAGTTAACAAGGTTTCGAAAGTCAACACATAATATTATAGAGATTGCTAGTTTAACATAAACGATGTTGTGAGTAAGGCATCGGAGTGGGAATGTAGTTTAAGGAACTTCTGTACAATTAAAATATCTATAATAACACAATAAATATAAACAAATAACAACCATATACACTTGAGTAATATCATTTGAAATGTTCAGGGATGTTTTGTTTCTTTTTAAAACGATAAAATGTGTAAAAATATGAAACACAAACAGTCTTACAGATACAAATATCACAATTTCCCATGAGATGAACAAACCATGTATTTATGGTTTAGGTTCCGCTCCACAGTTTTCCAGGCATTTCCAAATATGACATGCCATACACTCTCTTCAAATGCAAATATTCTGTAGCTTAGTTATCTAACTCATAACATGTATTACATTTCCCAAATCCACAAAAACATATAACACTATCTGACTAAGTAGAAATAAACAATCTGAATGTGGGTGGAATAATTTATTGTCAAAGGCCAGACTTCAACCTGAAAAACTGCATGAAAAAATGCCGAAACCAGTCATTTTCAGCCACCTAGCAGCCTCAAAAGCAGAATTTTCCCACCAACCCCACCTACCCACCCCTGGAACAGAGCATCTCCGGTTTCTAAAATGCAAAATGTTTTCATATGTTTCCGTCTCATTTTTTAGTTACCTGTCTGGTAACAAACAGTGTAAAAATTACATTTTAAAAAATAGCCAATTTCTCGAAGCCTCTGTTTCCCATAATTCATCTGGTAATTTACCCCTATGTATCAGAATCCAACTTTGGGACCAAAACTTCAAATTCTCTTGTCCAACAAAAAGCCTAATGTAATCATATATCTGATACTAAAAATACATCTCAATTTTACATGGCCTTAGTTTCAACATATGCCCTATGTTTTGAATTTCACCCCTGTGCAATAGTGCGAAACTGTGGAGCGGAACCTTAGTTTTTTTAACCGTATATGTACTGTCATTATTTAATAAAATCTGTACCTGTCGTATTTATATTTCTGTCTCCCATTGTGTACAAAAAAAGTCATTACAGTTTTGTTATGTTTTCAATTTTTGCTTCAAAAACATAGCTTATGGCTCTCATTGGAACGGGCCCAACGGGAGCCATATGCTATATTTTGAATGCAAATATGAAAATGTTTAGTTATTAAATTTTTTTTTTACATTTTGTCAAGTGTCATCTGTAAGTCGTGTTAGGTAAAGGGTTATTAACCGATTCTTTCACACAAATATACACTACATAGAGCCATCACTTTTCGATATTCTGGAATTCTGGAACACTATTCACATCGCCATTACTTCCTAATCTAGAACTCTCCTTTATAAAGCAGACCTGCAAAGATAAATTAACATTTTATTCAGTATCGTTCAAGTTTACATATTTCCAGTTTTATTATTTCAATGGGGTGGTCTGTTCTTGGATGGTGAAAACAGCTTACAATATCTTACCCCCTGCAAACGTCGGAGATTTTCATTGAATTTAAGAAACTACAGTACGTGGAGAGTGTATTATCATTAAATCACCCGCAGAGTGGAGATTCCACCTGAGCAATAATTGCAAATTTGTTGCAAAGCATAACCATCACAAGCAAAGTTCTAGCCAATGGACCTCCGGGTTTAACCCGGAGGTCCATTGGCTGAAACATTGTTTGTGTATTTTGTCCATATGTACAGCATTTGAAAGTGATACTTTGGGTGATAACTTCACTCCCCGGGTGTTTTAGTTACAATCCACTCTCCACGTACTGTATGGTGCGAACCATATTCACTCTTTTTCATTCTTTACACGGTCAACATAAAGAGTGACCTCCTTTTTATTCATGTGCAAGCTGTGAATAAACCAAAACTGATAAATTTATTTGCAGTGCACAGATTAAAACCAATTAATACAAATATAGTAATAGTATGTACACTACATGGAAATGACATATCCTGATAGGCTGTCTTCTTGCCATCACCATACAAAAAGAGTCTAGATAGAGGTCTTGACAGCAGAGTTACAAAATACTGTGACGACTTGATTTTTATAAATGGTGAGCCTGCTTCACCCTAAATATAGGGGCAAGACAATTGCTGTGGGCGATGCCTGATATTTATTCGTGTTTTCCACAATCCCCTAGCGACAGCCAGAAACATTAGTGCGAACACTCGGGTGGATAGACCGAAACATACAATCACGAAAAACGACTCGTACACCTTGTCATCCGAGACAGCCAAAACATTGCCTTAAACTTGACGCCCCATGCCCCAGCAAGACTCACAGTTGACAAGAAGGTCCATCAGACAATTTCCATGCCACATACAGTTTGTTTCATCTTTCGGAATGATTGAAGACGTTAACCGCTTGGCGTTAAACGGGTAAGAATTTTATCACTAATTTTTCAGAGTAATGGCTAGTTCAGTACATGTATGTAAGATATCCTCGTTACATCGTTTGGTAACCACGTGAAATATCCCCACGTTATCCTTTATAATTATGTGAAGCTTAATGATTGTGGCAGCAACAGTTTGAGGTACTGGCTCGGACACCCACACACGCCCACTTCACCAAGTCAAGGGCATCAAATCTGAGGGCAAGCAAAAACCTTCACGCCAACAGCAATGCTACACGAATACAGTAAGTTTTAACCTTTTACCTAATACAGTATTTTTGATAAATAAAAGAAAATTCACATTTTCGGAAACAAATTTCACAGTTTTTCAATAAAACCATACAAATATGGATGAAATTAGAACCAGCTCGATGAGCTGGTTCTAATGATATCCATATTTGTATGGTTTTATTGAGAAAATTCCGAAATATTTTAGGTTGTGGTCGGCTTATTCTGGTTAATTTACTGGCCGTTTTGGGTAAAGGGTTAAAAGAGCGGCACATTATTGCACAAGTATGGTTGTTATTGTTCTCACCTGCGATACAGGCTGTAAGAAAACAGGCGACGTTAGCTGCTATCATGGATCTTAGGATAATTCTGGAAAGTACTGACTTTTGATTTGGCGCCATTGCAGACAGTGCTCCAAGCATCACACCCATAGATCCTATGTTAGAAAATCCACATAACGCATATGTTCCAATTACAACACTTCTTTCCTGAAAAAAGTAATATAAAAAGTAATACTATAAAGTTATCTTGTTGGTATAAAAATCATATAGCTGCAACCTCACGCGTGCTCTATAGTGCCTGTAAACCAGGCTCATGCCGAAAGGTAAACTAATTATTGGTATTGCTAGGGAGTGCGGTGGCTCAGTAGTTACGTCATTGAACTTCAAGCCGAGAGGTTCACGATTCGATCCCCGCCAGGGGTAACAACTTTGTATCCTTGGGCAAGGCACTTAATCCCGCTTCCCCACGGTGGCGCTGTGTACTAAGGCGTAATGCACGTTGATGGTGCACCTGCCTTCAACCAATGCTAACCCTGCTTGTATGGATTTAGTATGTTGGGGAGTCTGGCAGTTGCTCGTCGTTACACGGTGGTCTTTTCGGGTACTGCGGCTTCCTCCACCAGTAAAACTGTCCGAATGGATGTGACACTGACTGTCGAATGTGTCGTTAAATACCAATAAATAAATAATATTGATATTGCGTGGTCTGCTGGATTACTTTCGACGCTTCTGATAATCTTATGCAGATGTTCTTACTGATCCATCCATTGTCTACGGAACTGGCAAGTACAGGACTACAGGTGTGTGTATGTTGACCCATGTGGTTGCTGGGCACTAAATACTACCTTGTGTGTGCTGTAAATCAGAGCAGAGAGATTTTAAAACTATTTGTCGGATTAAATAGGTGACTGGTCTGGAAATTAAGAGCTCACATAGCAACACGTTAACAGGTTACGCTAAATAATATGCTGGTAAACTGCAAGAAAAAAGAGTAGTGATGCTTTTTCCGTCATCTCTGGTTTTATAACGCCAGCTATCTGTTTGGTTCCGCTCTACTGTTTCGCACTATTGCACAGGGGTGAAATGCTAAACATAGGGCATATGTTGAAACTAATGCCATGTAAATTGGAGATATATTTTTGGTATCAGATATATGATTACATTTGGCTATTTGCTGGACTGGACAAGAGAATTTGAAGTTTTGGTCCCAAAGTTGGAGTCTGATGCACAGGAGTACATTACCAGATGTATTATGGGAAACAGTGGCCAGTGGCTTCGAAAAATTGGCTATTTGTTAAAATGTCATTTTTACACGGGTTTGTTACCAGACATGCGACTAAAAATGAAATGAAAACATACAATTTTGGGGGGACATTTTAGAAACGGGATGCTATGCTCCAGGGGTAGGTAGGTGGAGGTGGCGGGACAGTTCTGTTTTTGATGCTGCTGGGTGGCTGAAAACGACTGGTTTCGGCATTTTTCATGCAATTTTGCAGGTTGATGGCATGCCTTCGACAATAAATTATTTCACCCACATTCAGATTGTTTATTTCTACTTAGTCGGATAGTGTTATACATTTTTTGTCGATTTGGGAAATGTAATACATGTCATGTGTCAGATAACTAAGTTATAGAATATTTGCATTTGAAAATAATGTATGGCGTGTCATTTTTGTAAATGCCTGAAAAACTGTGGAACGGAACTTTTACGTTTTAACAGAATTTCTGCCGAAATGAATAGTAACAACTAACTCTCGATCTCGCTTTGGCGAGATCGCGCGTTAGTTATTGCTATTTATTGGGCGAAAATTTTGTTAGGATGTAAACGGCATGCCATTCTATTAAGATGTGGATACATTGAACAACCTTTGTGTCGAGTTAGTTGCGAAAGATTGTCAAATCTGTCAGGCAAACCATGTGGGAATAGTACAGTGGGATTAGGTATTTATTTTATGTCGTATTCTTTTGTCGTAACCCGGTTGTGCGCTGGCATATTTTACCATCGACGTAACCCCCACGTAGCCTAAACGATCGTTCTCTAGTTATTTCCAGACTCGAACAAATGAAAAGTAAACTTGACGGTCTCTATCAAAAACTGAAGAAATAGTCTGTACTTACATGTAGAATTCCACCAACTAATGTCTTGTTGAGGTGTGGGAAGTGTATATCATAATCACCCACGACCTCCCATGGTTGAGTACCAGTTCCATTCCATCCTAGATCATTTAGTATAGTGTTGTATGTCTTCGCATTCGAAATGTATTTCGAAAGTTCCAAGTATGCGATAAACTCGTTCAAGAACGTCTTCTTACCAATTAGCTCGCCCATTCGTAAACAATCGTCGTATTCCACACCCATGAGATATCCAAATGGAAAGAACACATATGATGATATCAGCTGAAATACAAGGAGAAATTTAATTAGGATTGTGTCACGCACCCAGGGACGCATAGGGAGCATTTTGAACTTGTGGCGGTGGCGGGGGGGGGGGGGCACTGTCATAAAAGGGCACCCACACTCTGCTGTATATCAGTGAGGCCCATGTGCCTCAGTGGGAAGGTAGGAATACACAACACACTACATGTTTTGGATTCACGCACCGCTATATTGAGAAAATCTGCGCTGTTTTAGCTTCTTATTTAACAAATTTGTTAAATATTGGGCCCAAAAGTGGTATTTTTCTCAACTTTGAAGGCCGTATTAGAGACACATCAATAGAGGGAATCTTCGGGTATGTCTCCTTGCATGCTGTTGGTGGATATTCCTACCAAGGACAGAATTTCGCTTGTCACTGAAATAAGTAGAATTCGGACACTTTTATTAAACTTTTGCCCCTGTGATTTCAATCGATTTTTTTTCACTAACGATTTCTTGAGTAAAATTTAGACGAATTTTCCATAAAATGTAGTCATGGCTGCTATATAGCAGCCATGACTAGATTTGATGAAAAATATTTTGAAAATACTGTGTTAAGAGATATATTAAGAGTAAAGGGTATCTCCACCCCAAACCCAGTATTTCGTAATGAGATTGCAATGACGGGTTGGTGAGGATGATGTTGGCCTATAATCCCCCTTCTCTCTATCTCTCAAATATTCCTGGAAAACGTTGGGAGTACGTGTCTCATGTGCACCGCCGGTTCCTACATCCCAACGCACATTGTAAAAAGGTAGAGCTTCAAAGTGGTTATTGCTGAATTTATTCCATTACACGGGTTTTTCACAGAACATGACCGGGCATAAAAAATCTGCGACTGGTGTTTATCTACATACAGGTTCGTAGATTCCACAGGTTAAACATTCCTTTAGATGCCCTTCTCGACAATCATTTGCCGATTTTCGAACAAGGACGTCTAACTGTTGTCCAGTAGCTATATATAATTACACGACAAAAATATTCTGTTTAATATGACCCTGCGAAGATTCGAAATTACCTTCAAATTCGTCCCGATGATTCGAGTCGTCCTGGTTCGGATGTGCATCAGGACGTTCTCAAGAACCTACCAATTGTCTCTTCTGCAACTCTTCTTCCGTCGCCAGGTAAGGCCTGCACGGTATACTGATAAACCGATACATACCGGTATTTAAACCAGTATCGAATGAACAGCTGTGTATTTACAAAGATATCGGTTTACACTTTCTCACAAAAAGAACAAGTTCTAGCAACAGTCCAGTGCATCCACACTGCCACTAGCCGGCAGAGGTGGATTTTCCACCTAACGGAATTCTTGTAACTTCTGATGAAACGCACAAGCAGTCTTTCAGCTGACTATGCCACCGGGTACTCGGTGGTGGAGACAATTAAAATGTTTACTTGTGCTGCGTTGCTATACTTTTTTCAGTGCCATTTTTATCTCATTGCCATGCATCAGCTGATTGAGTACTGGAAGCCCATTACTGGGAGTCATTCTGAAGTGTAGGTACTGCAATTTAATGGCTTCGTGTTTCGTATTTTCTTTAAAGTGAAATTATCTTGTTTGTTTTGGCCTTCGATTAGGGTGCGCGGTGGCTCAGTGGTAGACTGTTTGACTTCTATGCTAGAGGTTCCGAGTTCGATCCCCGTCCTGGACGAACCGCGTTGTGTCCTTGGGCTAGGCACTTTGTCCCGGTTGCCTACACGGGGGGGGGGGGGGGGAGGGGCACTATGACGCCGTGTACTAAGGCGTACTGCACGTCAATGGTGCACATGTCTTCACCAGATGTAACCCTGTTTGAGTGGAGCTTGAGCAGAGTTAGAATGTTGAGGAGCTGACAGTTGCTCGTTGATGCTTGGTGGTTCTCTCCGGGTACTCCGGCTTCCTCCATCCGTAAAACTGTCACAGTCACGATTAGCCATTGTGCATAAGTATGCGACCTTAAACACCAATAAATAAATAATAAATAAATTGGCCTTATTACAGTTTATGCGGGAATACCTGTAGGCACTGTCCGATAAACTGTAACAAGGCGAATAATCGTGGACAAATTTTGATGACGAAAAATAATTCAGCAGTTGGTATACCGTCGCCTGAGTGCTAGAATGTCCTATGTCCCATAGGGAACATAAGACATTCTAGCACTCGGGCGACGATATGTGTGTTGCATTTCAATTAATGTGAATGTGTCGAGAGTTATCTCTCTTTGTTGTCTTTCATCTCTTCCAGAATTCACTCCAGTGGGGCAGTGGTCTCAAGGATGTAGTACATGAAGAGAAAAGATAATTATACATCGTGTAAATTAGATGCAATAACTAAATTATGCTCTAGGAAGTGGTGCATATCGGAAAAAATAATTCTATACCGTACAAATTAGATGCACAACTTGGTTATGTCCTGCCGTTTTCGTCCAATATCAGATCAGCGCAAGAGGATAAAAAAAATACGAAAGCACTGTTGTGGGCCGCCTTGGACCGACTCATTGAGAAAAAAAAACCCGGACCGCCTACACGTGTACCGGACTGGAGCAGATGACCAACGGCGGTCCACTACGGTCCTCATCACTATATGATATACGGGTTTCATCCATACACAAGGAGTTTACCCGTGATTGATGCAACGAATAACACATATTCAGTTGGCAATAGATTCGAATTAATCTCGAAAAGTGTGGGCAATGCCTGTTGACTGGATTACAAGTTAGGTGAAGTGATAAACAAGTTTACAAACAAGTATCACTAAAGCATAAAAGGAGCACTATAAAATGAATGACCACAATAAATAAATAAATAAATAGATAAATAAATAAATAAATAAATAAATAAATAAATAAATAAATAAATAAATAAGAACAGCAGACTTACCTCAAATGTTAGTTTTGGATTAATAAGACCAACCCTCTCACCAAACCATGTCAATGTGGCGTTAACGAACGCAAGTAGAGACAGAAATGCTATAAGATTAACAGCTATATTAGCAATCAGCTTTATTGACTGGCTGGCACCATTTGAAGCTGCTTCTATTATGTTCCTTTCTTCACTGTAAAAGAGAAAGAAATACTTTGGGATTTCAGCATGTACCCCATAAATAACCTTTATATCATGCTCACCAATGTTACTAACTGTGAAAGGCCTGTATGTTAAGTTTTAGCTTTTAACCCCCACTACCGGTGTAAATCTTCTACTGCGGTTAAAAAAAATTTACACCAAAAATCGGAAGTTCATCCAACTTGACTTTTGACATGATGCAATTTTCCGACTTGGATACATTCAAAGTTTGCGATGTTTCATTCAAACATACGACGTTTTGCGGCACTATCTACTACGTGCAATGACTTATTAAGTTTAAAATACCTACAAGTAAATATTTGAAAAAAAGAATTGTTAATAATAATTTGACTGAAAAGGCAAGGTAAATTCAATCAACTTTGACGATGTGTCTAGCTGTCAATCAAGCATTCAAGTGCAACCGGAAGTACTGCCCACCGGCGCAGATGTAAACAAAACAAACCCATGTGTTTGCGATAGAAAGTATCGTTTTTTCCCCATTTTAAGTGACAAAGTCGATTATTTATTAAGAGCATGGTATAAATAAAACAAATAGGGCTGGTAATCAGATTTAAACCACTCGAAGAATAAGGGTTTTAAAAACCCTTATTCTCCGAGTGGTTTAAATCTGATTACCGGTGTGACAGGAATGGAAGTCCGTAGGAAAATTAGTCCCTCTGGACTATTATTCCGCGGAATTATAGTCCTAGGTCTAACATTTCTATGAATAGTAGTCCGTCGGACTACTATTCCTAGAAATGTTAGACCTAGGACTATAATTCCGCGGAATAATAGTCCAGAGGGACTAACGTTCCTACGGACTTCCATTCCTGTCACACCGGCTCTAGTACCTATTTATTCTATGTTTAACCAAATGTACCTAAAACGGCCATAGAAGACGACACGTGTGATATAGATTAAACTTGCAAAATAACTTTCTATTTTACTATAAGAATAAAAATCATGTTTGGACTCAGAAACATAGCTTATAACCCACCCATTAGGGGGCTAAAGCCGTTTTTGGAGGTAAAAATTGAATACATGTAAAACAATAAAATCTTGCGATTGATTTGAATTACGTTGGTCGGATATTTCTGTAACGTGAGCAGAGGGTGAAACTATAGAAATGATTTTTATCTAAAGAAAATCATCAGGTGAGAATGGAGAGACAACATAACAGAGGACAGATTGGTAAGGACGATCACTCATTCTGAAATTCTTTCTATTTGTTGCCCTTGGGCTCTGCAGGTTAAGGGAATATTTTTGCACATATGTTTAGAACATGTCACACGATGATCATATAAACGAAGTGTACTTCAAATCGGGCTTTTGGAAACTCAAAATGTACATCAGCCAAAAAATGTCCGATGCCTGAAAATGAAATATACAATCAGTGATTCTAAGTTTTCACTTAACGAATTGTTGTTTCAAGATTATAATACTTTTATGTTTCATCATGGACATTGTTCTCTGTGTCAGGCGCGTACCCAGGATTTCATAATAGGGGCTTGCCCTAGTAAGCTGTTTTTTTTTTGCTGGGGGCATAATATTCGGAAGGCGTTTTGGGTGTCCTGGGGCTCCGCCTAGTCTTAACTGGGACCCTCTGGTCATTACCCTTCCTCCCACTTATCTAAAGGGAAGTGGGAGGAGGGATAGAGACCGGAGGGTTCTAATTAGTTAGTAATTAGGAAAAGGTTTTTCCTGAGAACAATTTGCAAACTTCAGTTCTCCAAGTCTAACTAGTAACTATCCCTACTTATGTGGGTACTTTTTGTAAGCAAGAGGATGTAATTTGTTAATCGTTTAATTGGTTCTGGGGGAGTTTAGGTGGAGGAAAGGATTTAACCCTTTACCTAACGTAACGGCCAAAACCGGCCAGCGCTATTCTAAAAAATCGCCAATTAATTTTCATTATTTTAAAAAAATTTTTCTCAAAAACATAGATTATGACCCCTCGTTGGAACGAGCTCGTCAAGCTCGTTCCAACGAGGGGTCATAACCTATGTTTTTGAGACAAAAAATGAAAAAAAATTAGTTATTCAAGAATTATTTTTGCAAGTGTCGTCTGCTTTTCAGGTAAGGTAAAGGGTTAAATTGAAAGATCAGTAGTGGTGAGTTTGTTTGTTTGTTTGTTGGTGGTTAACGTCACATATTTATGCACCATGGCTAATCGTGACACAACATGGAGATGAAGTCAAGTTTAGTCAATCGTTGATCTACATGTTTCCCATTTTAGAGGACTTTCACCCCAAGCATTGGTGACTGGGTCCTATTTTACTAGTAAAGCGGAACTGGTTTACCACAGTAAACAAGTGCTGCTTACTTCCCGGGGTTCCCACGGGGAAGTAGTGGTGAGTAGAACAGCAAACAAAGTTGACACAAAACATAAATTGAAGAAATATTTTACAAAGTAAAATGTCCAAACTACAAACTTACCCTTTAGCCATATTGTATACTGCTTCTGCTTTCGCTTTAATTGTTTCTGTTTCCGGGCAGAATAATTTAGACATGGCTAGAGCAGCTGGAGCCGACATTACTGAAGCCGAAATCAGGTGGTTGGCCGGAACCTGTAATATTAATCATTCATATTGGGTGAACATGTGTATTTAAACACGATTAGCTTATTGAGCAACATTTGTTTCAAGGGCGAGACAGTAGTGTCTGACTGACATCGGTGATTTGGGGCCCTGCAGTCATTGGCGACCTCCTATTATTTGTTTTGCTGCTAATCGCTGTTGAAGGTCCTTTTTAACCCTTTACCTAACGCAGACGATATTAAAATTTATTATTTTAAAAATTATTTTTTAAAAAAATATTTCAACAAAACCATATCATGTGACCCCGCATTGGAACGAGCTCGACGAGCTCGTTCCAATGAGGGGTCACATGATATGGTTTTGTTGAATTTGAAAAATAGTATTTTTTCATCTGCTAAATTTGCATATTACGCTGGCGGATGTGGCCGATTCGTTGGGGAAAGGGTTAAAGGGTGATGCGCCATAAAACCGAGTAATCACTATTATTCCAATACTCGACTACAGAAGATAATCCGTGGGGGTACGGACAACGCATTAAAGACATAAATAACGTGAATAATGTGCACCTGAAGTCGGGCTCCACGAAGCTTCGAGATTCGACTCGATTTCGAATCTTAAGTTGATATTCGGTTCGATTCGAAATCAGATGCCCTTTCGTTTCGTCTCGAATCTTTTTCAAAGAAATATAGCTTGGTATCAGCCATCTTCATCGTCTCACAAAACGTATAGTTCAGATGGAAATCGTACATAAATAATGTTGAAATAAAATACTGAATGTAACTTCCGATACATTAAAATAAATAACATCTTAACTCGTGCCACCAGTCAAGCTAATTCCAATATCACTAGTCCCTACCAATGTTAAATACAAATTTAACCCTTTACCCAACGCAGACGATATCAAAATTTATTATTTTAAATATAAGTTTTTTTTTTTAATTTTTCAAAAAAATTCAACAAAACCATAACATGTGACCCCTCATTGGAACGAGCTCAATGAGCTCGTTCCAATGAGGGGTCACATGATATGGTTTTGTTGAAATATTTTGAGAAAATTAATTTTTTTTCAACTGCTCAATTTGCATATTACGCGGGCGGATGAGGGCGATTCGTTAGGTAAATGGTTAAGGTTTCCAAGCAATGGCGAAGATGATCTATAACCTTCACACGGTAATATTCCAGCTACATCATCAAGACATATTCGACGAAGGCTTGCCTTGATGACGTAGTTGGATTATTTTATCAGTCGGGACTTGAGCCATCACAGTCGGAACAAATTAAGTTTTTTGTGCCCCAACCCCCATTGGTCAAGGCGCTGCTGATTCGATTCTGATTCGATTCGATTCGAGATTCGATTCGATTCGATTTCAGATAATAGATGTGATCCGATTCGAGAGTCGATTCAAATCGAAAATGTGTGATTCGCTGGGCCCCAAACTGAATTCGATAAATTAGGCCAAATAACAAAAAAATGAATTGATTCTCAGGCAATTTTTTTTTCCAAATCAGTGAGGGAGGGAGGATTTTATTTTTACTTTTTTAAAAAAAAATTTTTCGTGTAAAAGGGTTGAGTATACTCAGTAAATCTTTTTGCTGTCTTTCCACTTGAAAAAGAGAAAAGGTTGTATTTTAGTGTAATTATAGTATACCTTTTATAACTAACTGCCGTAACAACAGCTAAAAGGATTTGTATTTTATTGTTCTTTTTAATGGTATAGATCTGTCAAGCATCATGATGCATTAGAATAGGCTCCACTAACCAATGCTTGGGGTAGCAGTTCTTTAAAATGGAAAACATGGCTCTAAATGATTGGTTAAACTTGAGTTTATATCTGTGTTGCGGCCATTATTAGCCATTGTGCAGAAATATATGACCTTAAACACTAGCAAATAAATAAATAATTAAATCATGATCCAGAATATCAGAATTTTCTTTGTTACAGTTTATGGGAGAGTGCCCCTGGGCACTCTCCCATAAACTGCAGCAAGAAAAAAAACAATTTACTGCTAACACAGCTAAATAATTATATGTCGAGAAGTGTGAAAAAATCACCATTTCAAGTTTTCACAAATTCTTTAAAAAACATGACATAATAAAAATGTCTAATGAGGAAGTTCAAATCCAACGAGGAAGGGCCTGAGAATCAAAACATTATTTTTTTTTAGCCTTAGCAAAAAAATTTACATATTTTCGGATATATTTGCAAAATTTACGTTTGTTAAAAAAATACAGGATGAACCTGTTGAATGACAAATCTTTTATTTCTGTAAACTCGCATTAAAATGTTTTTTTAAAGACCATTTTCATGCAATTTTGGGAATCAATTCACTAAATCAGCAAATTTGCTGAAATGTTTCATATGGAGACAAAAACCCTCGAGACAAAACTCCTCGAGACAAAACTCATAAAGACAAAACTCCTCAAGAAAATGGCAATGGTGTACAAAAGCACAGAGTGTAACAGCCTAAGTCGTCCTTAACCCTTCACCTAAAAATCCACATCAAGACGTTGCGATTCGCAAAAAGAGATATTGAAATTTTATTATTTTCAATATTTGCTTCCTATACATAGCTCATGACCTCTCGACCTCGTTCCAATTAGGGGAGTCATAAAGTATGTTTTGGTGGTTAAAAATGAAAGGTTTTAATTATTCAAGAATATTTTTACATGTGTCGTCATCTAGTGGTTTGGGGTAAGTAATTAAAGCTGAAACACTCCAAAAAAAAGTTTCTTCAAAAGCAATAACTGCAATCACGTGACAAAACCATAAATTAGAAACATGTTTACACTTTCAACTTCATCAAGGAGATCCAAGGCCCATGTAAGAAAATATTCTTTTTCCTTCTAATGTTACCTTTGTGGAAGAACGGAATAGTCCGAATTCATTCCCATCCTCACTGTTCTAGAAACTCTATAGGACTATATGACAACACAAAAATAATTTAGCTTTCACGAAACCGAGATTTGCCTGAGTGGGTCGTTAGAATTCATAAACCTGTCACGGGCGGATACAGGTTGTGTGATTTGCGATTTTGAAGTGTGTGAAAGTCCATCCTAAGTCACTGGGGGTGGGGGAGGGGGTGGGGTTCACGCTTACGGCATTGGACTTCAAACCGAAAGGACCACGGTTCGAATCTCGCCAGGGTTAACTGCGTTGTGTCCTTGAGCAAGGCACTTCGTTCCGATTGCCTATGTGGAGGCACGGTGGCGCTGTGGCTAATGTGTGTTGCACGCTGATGGTGCACTTCTTTTCAAACATTACTAACCCTGCTTATGCTGAGTTTGTATGTTGAGGAGTCTGACTGTTGCGTGCCTCTGTTCTGTGGTTCTCTCTGGGTATTGCGGCTCCCACATCCTTAAAACTGTCTGATACAAGGTAACTCTGGCTGTCGAAAGTGCCGTTAAATCCCAATAAAACAGGAGTAAATTAGTTCCCCAGAAGCGGGGTGGATGTTCTAGCCCTTCAAAGCGAAATATCATGATGCACCCTGGAAAAAATATTCCCAAACACCCCACTAAGACGTTCTATCGGGCTATTGGCCTTGTATACCAAATATTTGAGACAATACATAGTGTACACTGAAACTCTTTATGGCGGGCTATCAACTGATTGCTCACAATAAATGTGTTGGGAATAAGGAACTTAATTTCCACTGCGAATAAATATATATGTTGATAAAATAGTTAATACTCACCCCATACAAAATATATGTCGCCATCACTGATCCTGCAATAGTTGCCATACCCCCAGTGCAGATAGCATGCATTTCTGATGCTGTCATATCTTTCAGAAACGGACGAATCATTAGTGGTGACTCCGACTGAAAGAAGAATGGATAGATATTATTATCCTCTTGGTGTTCCAAACTTGTTCGTTAGTATTTTTAATATCGCATCTATTCAGTTGTAAAAATGAAAACAACTAAACTGAGAAAAATGTGTGTGTGGGGGGCGTGGAGGGGGTGGGAGAGAGAGAGAGAGAGAGAGAGAGAGAGAGAGAGAAGGTTCGTTATGCTATTGCTTGTTTCTGTTCTGGGGTTTGATTTTTTTTGGTTGAAGAATGTTTGAACCAGTCCAGATAACTCAGAATAGTCTGTCCTAC
Organism: Pictodentalium vernedei; assembly: GCA_031216915.1. Classification (NCBI taxonomy): domain Eukaryota; kingdom Metazoa; phylum Mollusca; class Scaphopoda; order Dentaliida; family Dentaliidae; genus Pictodentalium; species Pictodentalium vernedei. The sequence goes on along the minus strand of CM062288.1, from coordinate 137,399,094 downwards.
TCTTGCAACAATAGCCTGTGGCAGAATTTGGTCCCCGATAACAGCGAGGAATAGTCACTTCAAATCGAAATTTGTGAAAATGAGTGCATGCGGCTTCCAAACAGCAGAGAATCGGTTTGTTATTTAAGATCGGCTAGGATCATAATTATGATTCTGAGGCGAAGATACGGCGGAAGCCTCTAAAACATCAGGTAGGTGGTGCCAGGAATATGGAGAAATGATTTCCAGAAGACGTATTTAAGAAAATTGTTTGTTGTGGGAGGGAGACACCATCTCATAAATTTCTCGCCATTCCCCTGTTTCGGCATATCGATGATTCAAAGGGTTTACAAATAACTGACGTGACAACCGTTCCTTATTCGGCATTCGTTATGAACCGATACTATTGGTTGATAACGAATGCCGAATGAGGAACAGGAAATAAGTAACGGTTGTCACGTCCCCTTAAAAGTCGCTTCTTTCTCTCCAACACGCACGACTTCTCCAGTGACGGTTCCAAATACCCAATATCACATATTTCACAAGCAAATACGAAAGTCACCAGCAGGCGGTGAACAGACTGACGACAATAAAAAATATAATAACATACCTGACCAATAAAAATATTTCCAGCTGCATTGAGGCTCTCAGCAGGGGATGTTCCAAGAGCCGTAGCCATCGCTCTCGCTATATGTCGAATAACAAATTGCATTGCACCCAAATAATATAACATTGATATGAGAGTACTGAAGAACACAATGATTGGAAGAACCTGAAAAAAATAAATATCAATAGAATAAAAACTTTTCACACTGGTTAAAAATGGAAATTTAACAGAAGACCGAAAAGGGATAAGAAAGGGGAAAAGTTTGTCATAGGCTCAAGACAAGATAATTTGGTGGAATAGAATAGAATATAACGTCTCTTAGGAGCAACGGGCGCCATTCACAATGCCTCAGCATTGCAAATGCCGCCTTGGTACACCGAAAGGACGATATTTATTCTGCAACATATTCACGAGTTAAGCGTTAATTCAGACACACAACAAATAAGGTATAAATAAAATGGTCTGTTTATAGACAAGAACATGTATTGCAAGGCGACAACATTCAGCCAGTCGTCCGGATGTTTTCCGGGTTAAATAGTTGATCTGGTTTCAGTTTGACTACTATGATTAAACGTTTAAAATTTAGCATGAAAATTCTCATTGGACTTGTCTGACCAAGTTTTATGAGTGTCGGCATCTTTTACAACGTGAATGACGACGGCGATTTCATTAGTAATTTTGGTCGTGGTTATCATTATGGTACGGAAATTTAGAACGCCGAAATCCCGGTAAAGCTATGTTGGATACTGAAGACGAGTGATTAAATTTTTATTTTCACGCCTTTTTCAACACAGCATACTTCGTTCAAGTATGTGAAACCAAGAGGCGCCGATACAGATACACACAAACAAATGTTTTGTCGAAAAAGTCAAGGCTCTGTTGGATTTGTTTTCCTGAAATAATAGTCCATTCCTTCTACTGGAAGACAGAAAAAGTAATTGTTAAATGCTACTCCCAAGCAATACGTATTTTAGACACCCATTTTGATTTTTTCCTCATCTTGGTGGATTACCTAATTTGATAATAGCTTCCTCTTCTGTGCATACTACCTTTTGTGTGAAAATGTACAGTACATGGAGAGTGTATTATCACTAAATCACCCGCAGAGTGGAGATTCCACCCGAACAATAATTGCAAATTTGTTGCAAAGCATAACCAGCACCAGCAAAGTTTCAGCCAATGGTCCTCCGGGTTAAACCCGGAGGTCCATTGGCTGAAACATTGCTTGTGGTTTTTTGTCGATACACACAAAATTTGAAAGTTATAGCTTGGGTGATAACTCCACTCCGTGGGTGATTTAGTTACAATCCACTCTCCACGTACTGTATTAGGACCATGCGAAGCTTCGAGATTCGATTCGTTCCTCTCGAATATTTTTCGTAGGGATTTCTAGAGATTATTACCATTAGGTGGATGTACAAAATATGTATCCGAGTCGAGCTCCGGGTTCTAAGGGCAGATCACGCCGAGACGAAGACGAGCGAGACTCGGATACATCTTTTGTACATCCACATAATGGTAATAATCATTTTATCTTACAATATATTGTGAATAAGTCAAGAATGTAGACGAATATATAACGAACTATTTATTCGTACGAATGAACAAAAAGCAAAAAAAATGGAACTCACGCGAAAGGAACGTGCTTGTATCCGACACCCTGATACAAACATCTGTATCAGGGGGTCGCATACACGACAGTTGCGGAGTTAATACAGATAAAATACACGTTGATTGTAAGATAAGACTTGATATCAGTCATCTTCATCGTCTTACAAAAAGTATATTTCAGATGGAAAATACATACATAATGTTGAAATAGGGCCTAAGACTGGGTGTATCTTCGCTGCTTTAACCCTTTACCTAACATGAAAAGCAGACGACACTTGCAAAAATAATTCTTGAATAACTATTTTTTTTCATTTTTTGTCTCAAAAACATAGGTTATGACCCCTCGTTGGAACGAGCTCGACGAGCTCGTTCCAACGAGGGGTCATAACCTATGTTTTTGAGACAAAAAATGAAAATATTTTGAAAATTAATTGGCGATTTTTGAGAATAGCGCTGGCCGGTTTTGGCCGTTACGTTGGGTAAAGGGTTAACATAAATAACATCGCACTCGTGCTACCAACCGCGCTAATTCCAGCATCACAAGTCTCTACCACTGTTAAATGCACATTTTAGGTTTCCAGGCAATGTCGACAATGAACTATAATCCTTACAGGGTAATATTCCAACTACATCATCAAGGCATGCTTTCAACGAAGGCATGCCTTGATGATTAAGTTAGATTATTTTTCAGTCGGGACTGCAGCCATTACATTCAGAACAAATCAGGTTTATAGCGTCCAAACCCCATCGGTCATCTTCAAGACGCCAGTGGTTCGATCCGAGGTTCGATTCGATTAATAGACCTGATTCGATTCGAAATTCGATTCGAATGGAAAATGTGTGATTCGCAGGGCCCTATGATTTATGGTCTATAGGGCCGTATTATTCATAAGGCTGTCTAGGCTGAAGCCTAGGTGCCCGCAGGGACAGGGGGGCCCAGAGAGAATCGGGGCTCGCCATTTGTTTTTTTGCTGGGGCACTGTTACCAGCGCCTTGGGGATCCAATGGTTAAAGGCACTTTACACTTTTTGCCGTAGCGATACATATACATGCGTATTTATCCATATATATACTCTCATAAATGCTAACTTAAATAATATGTCAAGTTGTGAGTAGATTTCTTCAGGACACACAAAATGAATATGGGGATTATGTACTGCAGCATAGTGCCTACCGTACCAGTTCAGGCTGTAACCTGTAGTGGAGTAAAAGATTGAAATACCGGAGGGAGCCCCGTCCCGAAGTACCTAAAAGCTTAGGGGCCCAGTCATGAGTTAATACGGCACTGATGGTCTACCCTCACACCAGGCGCGTAGCCAGAAATTTTGTTGGGGAGGTTCGCTAACTGACTACCGACGATCACCGGAATACTTTGAAAATTGAGTATCAAATGGAGGGCTGAGGTAGCATCTGAGAAAATATTATGTGAAATTTAAGATATAAAATATAAGCCCTTTTGTATTATTATAAGTGAAAAATTGCACACAAAATAGATCGATAAAGTTGATAAGCATATTTTATTTTTGTATTTCTCTAAATCTGTTAATATGTGATTCTGGCATAAAATAAACGGCGATAAGCTCGGTATAACATATATAGACAGAACGCGAGCCGTCTCGAGCGAAATATGATTACGCCATTCAAACGAGTTATGTAAAACACCCACCGATTCAAACACACATCGCGTTCTGTGTTTATTACACAGCCCATGCATTAAAGTTCATTTAAATAAACAAATTTTAATTCCGATGTTTAAACCCAAAGGTGAAAAGTTTGTTTTGATTGAAGCTGCTCTGATCAAATGGATCGATAAAAAATCAAAACAACCTTTTCGGAACCAGCGTTTGTTGAAAGTCGTATCGCTGTTTCTCTTCGGCTGGTGCCCATTCACGCCTAACCATTTGGTGCCTATTACTGTTAGTAAAAATATAAGTACAAATTTGTGCAGATTTGCAAAACAGCTGGGAGAAACATTTTAAAAAGAAGTTCGAAGCCTCTCATGATGTACGAAGATTTACCGAAATAAAGTTGACCAATTTAGATATAATGGGATCCACAGAACGATACGGCCACAGGACTGAGTTAATGTTCTGGTTGGAAATGATTGGGTTTTTAAAAAATATTATCTCATTTTTGGCTAACTAATTTTTTGTGAACCGACTTTATTTTGCTTTAGACGTTTTCATTTTCTCTCTATGCGACAGACGGTCGATGATTGTATAACGAAATTTGGAAACTTTTCGAAGCGTAACTAAACGGTGCGGTTAAAAAGTTCCGGCTTGTATATCACCCGTTAAATACAGAATCATTTATATCATAGCGGCGATTCCGTTGAATACAAGGGTTTAAAGTTTAATGGATGTGTAATAAATGGCCCGTAACATCATGACCATGTAACTATTTTACGTGAAACGCCTAGGCGCTTTGATAATTTTTTTTCGTAGCCTGGACTCTAAAAGAACATCAAAGTAGTCACAGATATTACAAGCAAACAAGAGCATTTATGTTTTAAAGCAACTTATCCCTATACATCCAACTCTCCATGGCTTATCCAGAGAGAGTACGATGTATCGGGGTAAATGAGGTCGCCCCATTTTATCCATATTTTCAGTTAGTGAGAGATTGTCCCTCAAGTTGAACCCCAACTTTTCATGGAGATGCGTTCGAACTCGTCGCACCCCGCTCGGGTACGCGTTTCGACACTGACGAAACTGCCGAATACTCCTCTTGCTGATACAAATAAACTTTACCGTCTACTTGTATCAGTCAGTGTTTTCTGGTAATTAAACAGTTGTTCAGTTTTTGTAGTTCTGATTATGTTATTTCTTGATAAATATGAAAAATAAAGTTTTCAGTGATTTGTTTAACTCTTTACCCAACGTAACGGCCAAAACCGGCCAGTGCTATTCACAAAAGTCGTCAATTAATTTTCATTATCTTTTCATTTTTTCGTCTCAAAAACATAGGTTATGACCCCTCTTTGGAACGAGCTTGTCGAGCTCGTTCCAATGAGGATTCATAACCTATGTTTTTGAGACAAAAACTGGGAAAAAAATAGTTATTCAAGAATATTTTTTGCAAGTGTCGTCTCCTTTTCAAGTTAGGTAAAGGGTTAAAATTTATGAAGCTGATAATAGACACATTCACCGAATTAACGCCACATTGTTACAATTTTTTACCCCTGTACTCCTGCTACAAAATTCTCACCAATATATTTTTTTTTCATCGGCCTCTTTATCTTTTTATTTAACCATCTTTCAAACGGAAACTAGGAATTGAGTTGTTTGATAGTTAAATAGAAAAAAATGCACTGAACCGGCCTATCGACCAGCGATGGATCTCATTGGCAGTTGTTTGAAGTCGTAGAAAATATATTAAGAGCAGGGCATTTATAACGACACATTTGCATATTTATGTGAAAAACTATGGGGTGGCGTTCGCCTTATGCTTCGCCCCCTGTTCCCGCTCCTCTGCAAACACCCATACTGATTTATCTCTTGTAGTTGTAACAGGAATACAAAGAGAAAGTGTTTGAATCCATACTTCCAAACAGAACACACCTACCTTGAATGCGAAGAAGTGCTTCGTGTAGTCATCTCCGAAGAGAAATATAGCACCGGCGTCTGAATAAGACAGCAGCTCTCCGACTCTGTCCCCCAACCATTTGAAGATTTGATAACCGAATTTCCATCGAAGTATGAAAAGAGCTAAAGCAAACTGTATAGCTAATCCCCAGAATACCGGCCTCCAGTTAACCTGAAAATACATGGTAAACATTGGTACAGAACATAATAAATGAACAAGAGACAAACAGTATAATTTTTTTATAATTGTATTTTCCAAAATTGTATTATCGGCCGTGAATATAAATGGCCGAATAGAATAATTAGCATTTTAAAAGACGTATCAATTTACCGATAGACTGAAAATACAGTTCAGGAAAATGGTGTATTGCAATAGTTTTATAGTACTGTTCCCAGCAGTCAAGTCAAGTATAAAAGTTGCCCACTTTGTCATATAAAAAGGATAAAGTGGCGGCGTATCCAGTGAGCTAACTAGGCTACTACGCCTCGGCGCCCAGAGCTCAAAAGATCCCCCATATGTTTGTTCAAGCAAACGTTTTCTTTACAAAATTAGAAAAAAAAACAGTGGATGTACTCCTGCTACGCGTGGTTTTTCGATAGGTGGCATTTCCAGCTATCTGTCTTGCACCAAAGACCGCTGCGAATCATAATGTGTTTTACCAACACCTATATTAACTGGCTGCGTGCTAGAAGCCACTATCAGGGCTTTCAAAAATGAGGGAACCACAGCAAGAGACAACATTTTCCTTGTCCATGTTTCATATTCAGTCAAACGCAAATAATATTTTGTTTATATAAATCTGTTTTATCACAAATTATTGATGAGTGCGTGTGGACACTCTTCAATAACTTGTAAAAAAACAAATTTTGATGAATAAATTCAGACCACCAAAAATAATGTAGTACTCAGAGGCGGCGGAAGCTCAAAAATGGTGGAGGGTAACACCTCAATGGTAGTGTGTTCATGCAGAATATATAAATTTATATACGCTACTCCTCACCCTTGAACCCTCTCTATTTAAGACACTTTCCACAGCGCATTTACTTTGTTTTGTTTTTAATTAACCCTTAGAACCCTGGTGGTATCATTCCATATCAATTCAATGGCAGCAAGCGTTAGAGGCCATATTCATTATTTGTGGGCAGATCAATTAATAATTTCAACGTGCAGCCCTGAGGCTGCACGTTGAAAATATTGATTTGTCTTCCCCACACATTCACTTACCATCTATCATATTTAATGAACCTAGAAAGTCTCATGTTCGTGGGTTAAGAGACAGTTGTCGATTCTCGGAAAATAGCGCCAAAATGTTGCCACCAAACATGTCGATTTCGTTATATCGGATAGAATACACACACCAACTGAGTTTGAAGCCGATCGGGCCCTTAGAGACTGGGGAGATAGGGCACGTCACGACAAACAGAAACGACAAACAGAAATGACAAACAGGCACAACAGCAAAAGTCAAATTATAATGAGATTTGCCTAGGGATCCCGAGGTACCTTAATTCGCTACTGTATCGATAAAAGGTGAAACATTTCGATTTCTTTCCATACAACTGTATATAATACAATTTCATAATATAATTTATCATATGTCTTGTCCGTTTTGTTCACTTTAAAACATTTGATATTTTGTTTTCATATTAATCAGTGATAAATAAAGTCTTCCGTCAATTTCATTGGACAATTTCAAAACTAGTCAATTTGATTGGCTGAACAATATACAACTGGGCCACATTTTCGTAATTTGCATAATTAGAGTTGGGAGCTTTCTTTGGTCAGTTTCAAAACTGGACAATTTGATTGGCTAAACAAAATACAACTGGGTCACATTTGAATAATTTCAGTAGGGAGAATTTACGTTATCTGTCCTATTTAGGGTGGGTTATATTGTATTAAACTTTTACCTACAAGAAAAACGCCATTCATTTTTTCTTATATTTTCACTTTTTGTTTCCAAAACATAGGTTATGACCACTCATTGGAATGAGCTCGACGAGCTCGTTCCGATGAGAGATCATAACCCATGTTTTGGAAGCAAAAAAATTAAAATTTTTAGTTATACGAGGATGTTTTTTCCAAGTGCAGTCTGCAACTCAAGTTAGGTGATGGGTTAAAAAATCATACTAAGTGGCTAATTTGTGCGTGTGTGTGTGTCATATGATAAATAGAATATGAAATGAGTGTTTTTCTCATATAATATTTATGAAACTCGTCCGAATTTTCCGTTTGGGCTCACCCGAGGCTCGCCGAAACGGAAAATTCTTAGACTCGTCTCATAAATATTATATGAGAAAAACACTCATTCCATATCCTCTATATATCATTTTAATCGCTCTCTGAATGTTCGTATTAAAACACGGAACCCTGACGTCTCATTTGAACGAGCCATTGCTCCTTCCAAAGAAAGCTTAAAAGCTATAGTTTGAAGTTATGATATACCCACGTTTAGAGAAGACAGTAGCTGTGTTGAGTACACGGGACGAAGCTTGAAATTTCTGTGTATTATAAACTTTTTGTCTTCAGCTAACAGGATCTCATAACCAATTTTAACCAGGACATTTTATTCTTTGTGTCCATCGGTGGATCCAGTGGGACGCGCCCTCTCTGTTTTTTTTCACAAGTATCGAAACCAGATAACATGGTATTATACCCAATGCATTCGGTTGTAGTATCTGTGCAGGTCTTGGGTCATTTCAATTAAAACGTATTCATAATTCGAATGGGTGTAAATAAAATTGCGAGAATATTTCGGTTCCAAAACATGTTCGTGCGCAAAGATCCATCGGAGAGCCCCACTGAAATTCAACTTTTCAAAATGTTCTCTTCTCCGAAGCGGTCCTGAGCCCCATTAACGGTAGTGGAATATCCCCTCTCATACTCCACCCCAACTCGCCGCTACATGTGTGGGATAATTTTTCTCATTATGACCCATAATTGAAATGCCCCCACCCCCCCCCCCCCCCCTCACCTCGAAACCCATAATCCTGGATCCGCCACTGGTGCCTGACGAGTGAAGGAATTAACCCTTTATCCTACGTTGCTGCCAAAACCGACTAGCGCTATTCGCAAATATTGCCATTCAATTTTCATTATTTTTATCATTTTTGCCTCAAAGACATAGCCTATGACCCCTCATTGGAACGTTCCAACGATGGATCATAAGCTATGTTTTTGACGCAAAAAATGAAAAAAATAATTATTCAATAGTTTTGTTTGCAAGTGTCGCCTTCTTTTCATGTTAGGTAAAGGGTTAGCAAAGGAGGAAGAGTATATTATTTGGAGCCTATAAGCTATGTTTTTGTCACCAAAAATGAAGAAAAAAAGTTATTCAAAAATTTTGTTTGCAAGTGTCGTCTGCTTTTCATGTTAGGTAAAGTGTTGAAGCAAAGGAGGAAGTGAGTATTATTTGAAGCCTTTGTTTTGGAAAACCTCTTTAAAACGATGCATCAATTACTGTAACTAAAATGCTGCCTGTCGGATCACCTTTTGACAATTCCGTCGGGTTAACGTTCTCTCTCCCCAGGGACGTGGCTAGAGGTTTCCGATTGGTGGGGGTGAAGGGAAGTGAATTTCCAACTAGAGGAAGGGCCCGGGAGGGAGAGCCCCTCCTGGTTCCTCCTCCTAGTTGGAATTTCACTACCGATAAAACTTTTGAAAATGAAGCCATGAAAGGGGGCATAAAATTGATTCTAGTAACTGAAATGCCAACACATTTATGATAGAATTATCAGGTTATTATTATTTGATATTAATCTGGGAATTGAATATGTACTAAACGAATGCTCCAGCTGAGAACTTTGAGCAATTCACACTGTCCTAACATTAAATCAGATCTTATGCAGGAATGATCATTTCGTGGGTTTTCTTTTATTACGATAAGTTAAACGTATTATGGAAATCTTGTACCGATTTATATCATGCATACTTATGAAGCTCGATATTGCGTACACTGTAGTTTTAAATAGTAACAGCTGGAATTTTTGCCGATTTGAAATCGAGTTGGAATTTTGGGAAGTAAAGGAGACATCAGCATCACCAAAGAAGCTCTAAAATCCAGATAGATGGAATTTCCAACTACTCATGACTTGCCCTCCCAATGTCCAACTATAGGAAATTTTGGCCAGAATTTGGAGGGAGGGGGGCCTCCCATACCCCTCCCCCTGTCGCCACGTCCCTGTCTCTCCCCATCAGCCAATTACTACTAATGGTATAAATAGATATTATCATAACAGTGTGTTGATCCGTGTCGTAGTATCGCGTCGAGTTGAGGAGGCCAGATTTTCGGATCACACGAGCTGCCTGCGGCGGCTCGTGTGATCCGAAAATCTGGCCACCTCAACGAGGTGGCCAGATTTTCGGAGTGTGATATGGATTTTTGATTTCCGTAAGAGTGTGATATGGACTTTTGATCCGGAAAAATCTCACCCGGTGTGATACAACAGTTTGGAAAACATCGTCAAACAGTAGTGATATTTAGGGTAAAAATGTCATAGTCATATGATAAAACATAATATGCACTCACTCACCCTTGCTGGATTTGTGGAGAATATATAAAACAGTAGAATGTAGACAGCTATACCAGCTGCTGATATCAGATTCCTTGGACGATCTAAACCAACATCAACAATAACAAATATGACGACGAATGCTGAGAAACCAACGGCAATGGAATAATAAATCCTGAAAACAGAGAGAGATTGAATTAGTTTATCACGTTTTGATCCTGAAAAGTAATATCGACATAATGCTAACATATTTTAAGCAAAATTTCTTCATTGTGAAATTCGACAAATCTCAGCATAACACAGGCGTGTTATACACCAAAATGAAGGCTGTGTTACTTAGAAACTGAATTAATACGTATCTACAGCTAAACTGATAGAAGAGAGTTTCAGTGATTCCCGGAAGTCTGCTATCCCATTTTGGAGACAGCTGTAAACGGCGGCAAGTTATTTAATAACTATCCTTGGCTGAAGGTGCTTCGAATGCAGGCCTGAAAATAAGCAGTCTGACATTTGCAGAATTAGGTTCCCAGAGGGTGAATTTGATGGATTTGGTGAATTTGCTATCCCATACAGTGGGCCAATTTATCCTCTGGGTACTTCTTTCTGGTTAGTTTGGCGACCCTGATTCAGTTTGAGGTTCACAGAGGGTAAATTTAGTGATGCTACCCTGCTGTGCAGGGTAGCATCACTAAATTCACCCTCTGGGGACCACATTTTGCAGATGACAGTCTGCTTATTTTCTGGCTTGTTCGGATACCCAAAAACAAGGGTAGGACACCAGACAAGTCGAGCTGGCAGAAGCTTTTATGTTTGAACAAAGTATTCAAATTGTTGCCGTTTTGTTCAAGGGAAATGCTATTGCTAGGTGTTGTTCTATTTTGAGGTCACGAATGCTACTAACGTATTTAGACGATCAACAGGTCTCCACATGGATAAACACACTCCTTCAAAAATCCACCGAAGGGATGGGTCATCAAGTAAAATGTTATTGATTTATTGATTGATTTATTTTGCAGCATAAGAATATACAAGATAACAATAAAACAGGTTATAGTTGAACGCGCTGCAAGGAAATGGCATAGCCTGAGAGGCTGTCTTCCTGCCATTCCCTTTTGACGAAAAGTATATTCTTGACAGCAAGATTTGTGTTGATGGCTCATTAGGTTCAGTGATGGAACCTCTTCTTGGAAAGATACTATGGGGTATAGTAAACAGTTTGTGAGAGAAACGCTACCAATGTACGTGTGGGCATATCAACCCCTCGAACATAGAATACAAAAAGCGCCGATGAGCCGTCGGTCCGCGAACCGTTGGATATGACCAACCCCCACGACCGAAAACCCATCGCCAGTTCCTGTGGCCTATATTCGCCAGTTATTAGAAACTTGTCGGTGGAGAATTCACCACTGATACCACTGTACAAGGATGTAGACAAAGGATACGACTTTTTTGTTTAGTACGATAATTAATACAACAAGTAATACACTAAGCAACAATTCAGTTAGGGCTGTACGGTAAGGGCTATAGTTTCTATCATTGGCACATTAGGTTTAGTGATAGAACCTCTTTTGGAATAATATGATGGTGGATAGTAAACGGTTTGTGAGAGAAACGCTACTTAACTTTTTTGTCACAGAAAATGCGCAGAAAAAATGTTTTCCAATGAAAATTTCCCTTTCGTAACGTTTGTGAGAATTTCATGTTGGGCGCTGCGAAGCTTCGAGATTCGATTCGATTTCGAATCTTAAGTAGATATTAGGTTCGATTCGTTTTCCCTTGAGTCTTTTCCATAAGAATATAGCTCGGATCAGTCATTTTGATTTTCTCACAAATGGTACATAAATAATGTTGAAATAACCCTTTACCTAACATGAAAAGCAGACGACACTTGCAAAAAGAATTCTTGAATAACTAATTTGTTTCATTTTTTGTCTCAAAAACATAGGTTATGACCCTTCGTTGGAACGAGCTCGACGAGCTCGTTCCAACGAGGGGTCATAACCTATGTTTTTGAGACAAAAAATGAAAATATTTTGAAAATTAATTGGCGATTTTTGAGAATAGCGCTGGCCGGTTTTGGCCATTACGTTGGGTAAAGGGATAAAGTGAGTGTAACTTCCGATACATTAACATAAATGGCATCCGTACTTATGCCACCAGCCATGCTAATTCCAATATCACAAGTCCCTCCCACTATTAAATACAAATTTAAGGTTTCCAAGCAATGTCGACGATGAACTATAATCCTTAGAGGGTAATATTCCAACTACAACATCAAGGCATGCCTTCGACGAAGGCATGCCTTGATGATGTAGCTGCATTATTTGATCAGTCGGGACTTGAGCCATCACGGTCGGAACAAATCATGTTTATAGTACCCCAACTCCCATTGGTCATCTTCAAGATGCTACTGCTTCGATTAGAGGTTCGGTTCGATTTCGAATAATACACGTGATACGATTTGAGATTCGATTCGAATCGAACAGTGTGATTCGCGGGGCTCTAATTTGATGGTTAAATATATGTCAACACAAATATTTTACCATGTCACCATTAGGTGCCCTTTGTTTAGCATGTCTTCCTCGTGTTTTAATGGCGACATGTTGCAGTCATTTTCAAAGTGCAAAAAGCATGGGAGAGCAAGAGTTTGTAGTCGTATTGTGTGCCAACACATGCACTGTCAAAGTAACAGTTGTTATGTGGCCTAAACACGGGCGTTTTTTGCTTTATAACTGAGAGTAAATTATTCTCTAGAATAAACAAATTACATGATACAGTTAAAAACTAGGAGTCTTGTCGTGAAATGCGAACAAACAGCACCTCGACCTGCGCGTTCATCTACTCGTTATGACCACAGTAAGGCTATCAAATTCTGTACATATGGCATGTGCACAAGCAATGTTTCAGCCAATTGACCTCCTGGTAACCCGGAGGTCCATTGGTAGAAACATTGCCTGTGTTTGCAATGAGTAACCAGGAGAACCTACCGTGCTTTGGATGCCTTTCGATATGGCAATAGCGCACAATTCCTAATCGCAATTAAGCCTAGATAAGCGCACAGTTCGTGACAGGACTTCTAGTTTTAACTGTAATTGTGTTAACAGCATTCCAGAGATTTATCAACCTCATAAAAAGGAAGATGTCACATGAGAGAAAGAATAATTCAAGACGGCTACTTACACATTTTGTGTCATTCTAAACGGTCTTGTATCACTTGCATTGCTGAATCTCTGCCCGACATTCTTGTTTACTGTTCCGCCGAAGAAGTGAAAAAAGAGTCGAAGAACAATAAACAAAACAACCACACCTGATCCGATGAGAAGTCTGTATGATGGCTCGCTTCCGAATTCATAATCCAAAGCAAATCCCAGGTAAACGAAATATGCTATTAGTATTAAAGTACAGAATATATATAAAATATACTGATTATAATTTCTATAGAATGTGCTTATGCCCTCCTGTACGTATAATATTCTTGATGCTACGGGACCTTCAACTACATATTCCCTCTTCTCTCCCGCGGCTTCGTCAGGCGATACCTGAAATGAAATGAGCCTCAATATAAAGTTTTTTCAAAAATAAGGCACGTTTATTAGTCCCCTACCGGCATCGCCGGATGGGACTATAGGTTTGCACTCTGTCCATCCGTCAGTCTGTCAGTCACACTTCGGTTTCCCGGACTTTTTTGGAAACGCTTCAGCGGAATGATTTCATTTTTGGTAAACTACTATAGAACGATGACTTACAGATCAAGTTTGAGTTTAATGCTGATTGCATTATTCTTGTGTGAGTTACGGCCCTTGGAAATATGGAAAAGCACTAAAATATCAGTTTTCCGAACTTTTTTGGAAACGCTTCAACGGAATGATTTCGTTTTTGGTAAACTACCATAGAACGATGACTTACAGATTAAGGTTGAGTTTCATGCTGATTGCATTATTCTTGTATGAGTTATGGCCCTTGGAAATATGGAAAAGCGCCAAAATATCAGTTTTCCGGACTTTTTTAGAAACGCTTCAACGGAATGATTTCATTTTTGGTAAACTACTATAGAACGATGACTTACAGATCAAGTTTGAGTTTAATGCTGATTGCATTATTCTTGTGTGAGTTACGGCCCTTGGAAATATGGAAAAAGCACTAAAATATCAGTTTTCCGAACTTTTTTGGAAACGCTTCAACGGAATGATTTCATTTTTGGTAAACTACCATAGAACGATGACTTACAGATTAAGGTTGAGTTTCATGCTGATTGCATTATTCTTGTATGAATTATGGCCCTTGGAAATATGGAAAAGCGCCAAAATATCAGTTTTCCGGACTTTTTTTGGAAACGCTTCAACGGAATAATTTCATTTTTGGTAACCTACTATAGAACGATGACTTACAGATCAAGATGGAGTTTCATGCTGATTGCCTTATTCTTGTGTGAGTTATGGCCCTTGGAAATATTGGAAATATGGAAAAGCGCCAAAATATCAGTTTTCCGGACTTTTTTTGTAAACGCTTCAACAATATGATTTCATTTTTTTTGATAGAACGATGACTTACAGATCAAGTTTCATTTGCACTCTGTCCATCCGTCAGTCTGTCAGTCAGTCTGTCAGTCATACTTTAGTTTTCCAGACTTTTTTTGGAAATGCTTCAACCGAATGATTTCATTCTTGGTAACCTACTCTATAGAACGATGACTTACAGATCAAGTTTGAGTTTCATGCTGATTGCATTATTCTTGTGTGAGTTATGGCCTTTGGAAATATGGAAAAGTGCCAAAATATCAGTTTTCCAGACTTTTTTGGAAACCCTTCAACGGAATTCATGCTGATCACATCTAGGTTATAACATTTGTATAATTATTAATGCTCATTAGTCCGGTAGGGGACACTGTATTGCTTCAGCGATACGTGCGCTCTTGTTGAATAAATAGAATATTCAGACCCTAAGCAAGTTGGATGGCGGGTGTGGGGGTGCGTTCCCATGATCCTGTCTGTCGGGATTTTTTGTTGTCTGTCGGAAAAATTGTTGAGTTCCCAAATGCCAACATTTTCTCTGAAAACCACCATTTAAAAAAAACATTGACCAACTTACGAAACCACAAATTCCATCATGCATAATACCCTTATATTTTATAATATATATTCCTGATAAGAGATGTGCAGTGTGTGTGTGCATGTGTGTGTGAGGGTGCATGTGGATGAGTGTGTGAGTATGGCAGTTGAGGTCAAATAGGGCTCATAAGCTATGGTTAGGGGCAAATGCCACTACCCCATCCCCACCCCGCCACGATAGTGCCGCCACTGGCTGAGCGCTTGTCATATTATCTTTCTGTTTTTAATTTTTCCAATAAGATATGTTTAAACTAATCTATTTTCCCAGCACAAATATCCACACCATTTTAACTAGAAATGAGAGTGTAGTAAGGGGGGATATTATAAGTTATCTCCGCCAACATTATGGTATATGGAGATTTAATACCTGGATGTCGGTTTGTAAACACCGAGCAGCAGGCAAGATGTTTAAATAAGACATCCAGGTATTAAATCTCCATATACCACACATATTGGCGGAGATAATGTTTTTGTCCCGTTTGAAACACAATACAAACATAATGGAAACAAATTTGTGGAAGCATTTCTCAGCTGCACAATCACTTGGACCAAATTCATGATACTTATTTTGTTTTAAAAATCGCAGAAGACAACAGATAGAGTTACATTCCTTGGGTCGTTAAGGAAACGCCTAAACAGTATCTTGTAGACGTATTGTCGCCTGGGTGCTAGAATGTTCTATGTCCCATAGGGGGGCATAGAGCATTCTAGCACTCAGGCGACGATATCGTCCCCTGAGTTCCAATGTGTTCTCTGTGCCTATTTGCTCTTATTTTATTTTTAGGATTGAATTGTCGGAAATCTGATGATATTTGTGACTATTTTCAGGTTTTTTTTTGGTTCGATGTTTATGTCGAGGCGAGCAAACGCGGACAGCTTTCGTTTGAACCATATACCCCCGATGTTTCGCGTGCGCTTATACCCTGGATGTTGCACGCTCTCATATACCTTGGATGTTGGGTGCACCCTTTGTCATGGCTATTTATCCAAGGCATTTTGACCAATCAAAAGACAGGATTTATCGGGATATAGGGATATCTTGTAATCAAGAAACACTCGTGAACTTATTATGATAATAACGTTTTGGCCCGCCGCTGATTTGTAGCAGTTGTATAGAACCAGAGTGTAATTAATTCTACAGCTTTATGAATTGGGAATAAACTTTTATTGCTGTACGGGTCCCCACCCCAGCCTACTGAGCCAACTTGATCCATGTTGTGCTCCATACCTTCAGAAAGATCTTCATGTAAAAGTTACGTAATCGCACTCTCGCTTCTAATCAGGCCTGCTGTTTTTAAAATTTTGCGTAACCCATTTATCGTTCAACTGGTCTGAACTTTGGTAACTTAACATTCGTTCCCCTCTACTTGATTCAGGTAACCTGTTAGGTAACCTACACATATATCATATGTATCACAGACATGCTGATATGTGAACTGATGTATCATGGCCAAGTTCTAGGTCCTTTGGGCAATATCTGATGAATAGAGATGAATACTTAGGAACAATAATGAGGCGCTGTTGCATCAATTCAGATACAAATTAGTTGCAATTATAGCCTAATCTTGGCATTGGCGAGCATGCTGTAGAAGAGTATGGCATCCATAATCACTATTTGTGGCAGAGACATCAATTATTGCCATTTCCTGTTTTTATATTTTGTACCAATGTTACAGCTTGAGATGATCAATAGTTTAAAGGAATGATGAGCATCAACCAATCATCATCAGCTAAGGTGTTTGTATCAGCCTGTATAGCTGCTCTGTTGGCCAATAATTGACCAACAGAGCAGCTATACTTCAAGCAGATGCAACCACCAATGCACATGGTTCATACAGCTCTTGAAAACCCTTGAAAATGAGTTTTTTCTTGAAAAACCCTGGAATTTGAAATTAGCCCTTGAGAAACCCTTGAACTTTCAGAAATCTCTTGAAAAACCCTTGAATACCAAGCTATTTCCTGGGCATTGTAAATATATGTGTACTCGTCTTTTACTTGTTTGTTGCGCTCGTGTCGCTCAGTTAAAAAAAAACATAAAAAAGTATGGAACGTTTTACCAAGATTACTGTAACACAGATCACACTTTGGGTACCAGTACTTCCTGACTTCCAAAGTCAGATCCGTGTCACATAAATCTTAGATTTTTAGAGCTCACACAACAAGCTGAATAGTATATGTAGCCTTTGAAAAAAAGAAAGAAGCCCTTGAAAAACCCTGGAAAAACCCTTGAACTTTGTGAGCAAATTTTTGTACGAACCCTGATGCAGATAACGACTGGTTGATGTTTAACATCATTCCATCATTCATTCGTACTAGATCATTTAATCTGGCGAAAATATCGCGTGAGCCGCCGACAATTTGGCGCAACCCGTGTTTCGTTCGCGTATTTTCTGTTTTAAGTAACCTCCACGCGACCTAAACGGGCATTCGCCTCAAATCGACAGGCCTATAATCTTCATTTTCAACATCCAAAAAGTAAAGATTTACCCCCAAAGAATCCAGACGGTTTCATTCTGTGATTACTCGTTGCATCTAGACATCAGTAAAATCTGAATGCTATGCTATAATCCTAAAACATCACTGGCGTACATACCCCCCCCCCCCTTTCATGGGAAAATTGCACCCTACGTGCGCCCCCCCCCCCCCCTCTGCTCAGCACTTAACCCTTTCAACTCGGTGTGCATAAATTGTTGCGTGAAGAAGAAATGATAGTGGACGAGCAGACGATATAAAGATATAAGAGCTAAACATCTTATGCGAGGTTCGATAATAATTTAATCCAACAGCTCGATAGAGCTGTTGGATTAAATTGTTACTGAACCTCCAAACAAACCAGGATGGTTTCACCCATTTCGTCGGGGGCGCGGTGGCTCAGTTGGTAGAGGTGCAGGCTGCAAGCCGAGAGGTCCTCGGTTCGAATCCCACCTGCGGCAACCGCGTTGTGTCCTTGGGCAAGACACTTCACCCCGGTGACGCTGTGTACTAAGGCGTACTGCACGTCGATGGTGCACCTGTCTTCAACCAATGCTAACTCTGCTTGTGTGGAGTTGGTATGTTGGGGAGCTGACAGTTGCTCGACGTTGCTCGGTGGTTCTCTCCGGGTATTCCGGCTTCCTCCACCCGTAAAACTGTCACGGTCATGGTCAGCCATTGTGCAGAGATATGTGACCTTAAACACCAATCAATACAATCAATCAACACCCATTTCGTCGTTGACAGCATTGATTGAAATGGTGCCTACCAGGGCGCCAGTGTTGAAGAGGTTAAAATATCTTTTCCCATCAGTACACATCAACTTAAGTCCGAGACAATACTGGTATCACTTCACATTTTCGCATAAAACAAACAAAGAATACTTGAATAAAACTTCAGCGGTTAAAATTACCTTGTACTGTCCTACTTTATCTCCTTCAAATCCTTCGTTATATAATCCACTGTCCACGGATAATACAACATCATGGTGGTCACCTATACCAGAATCTGTTGACCCATATGCAGGCGTTATTGTCTTCAGTTCTACAGACATTGTAGTCTCAACTGTACAGTTTGTACTCAGCTTCTGAAATAATACAAATCTTTAATTTTTTTATACAAAGGCATCCCTCCATGACGCACATGTCAGAAGTATGTATTACTGTGGTGCATTTTCAAGGGGAAACGAACGGCAATTAGAGCTGAGAGCAATGAAAGTTTTTTTTTTAAAAAAAAGCAAGTCTCCAAACATTCTGAATTTCAGCATAATACTAAGAACACATTAATACTGCAACTAGTAACTCGCCAATACAGTGCAATACTAACCATACTATTAAGGTTCGGCAAATCTTCGAAATTCGATTCGATTCGAAATATTCGCGATGATTCAATTCAATTCGGTCCGGGTCACGCTGATTCGAATATTTTCGAATCGTTGAGATGCTCTCAATATCCTACTAGGAGCCAATACTATAACATTTTTTACAGTTCCATGTTTCAGAATTGTATTTTCTATTCATTGAAATGAACCATTAGCATTTTCAAAGATGTGGCAATTTGCCAATTGGCAAATTGCCATATCTTTTGAAGTGCTTATGATTCGTTTCCGTCGTTTATATTCACTTGTAGAAAATACAATTCGGAAAAATTCTATTGTACACGTTTATAGCATTGGCCCCTGGAGACAATACTATAAAACCTTTACAATACTCTTTTCTAGAACTGTATATTATAGCTATTAATAGAAGTGACTAAAATAAACCATTAGCATTTTAAAAGATATAGGAATTTGCCAACTGGATAATTGCCACATCTTTGAAAATGGTAATGGTTCGTTTCAACCCATTTAAAGTCATAACTAGAAAATACAATTCTAGAAAATACAATTGTAAAAGTTTTATAGTATTGGAGCCAGGTGTTTCGTCTTGGACTCTACTTCTATCACGAAACCTGATGATAGAAAAGGAATTAAAGGAAGTCTCGTTTCAGAAACTACTTTTATTCCATCCTGGAATATTCCGCTATTTTAGTCGATTTGACCAAACAGACGAATCGCCATTTAAAAGAATACTTGAGGGCAAACTGGCAATATTTACAGTTCTAAGAAGCTGTAATATTTACAGTTCCAATAGTTATGAGATTCGATTCGAGATTCGATTCGATTCGAAAATATCTGCCTGATTCGATTAATTTAGGAATCGATTAATCGTCGCAAATAATCGATAATAATCGATTAATCGGAACTAGATGACCCTCTCCCTCCCCCTTTCTCTGAAGTCGTTAAAAATTAAGTTCAAGTCAGGTGACCTACCTCAAGTAAGCAACGAATACGATCCTCTTTTTGGCACAATCAAAGCTTTGATGGTCTGATCTTTTGAACCATCAGTGTAATAATAAAGACCGGTCGTCAGTTGCGAACTTCGCAAGTTCCCAACTGACGATCGGTTTTGATTATTACACTGACGGTTCAAAAGTTCAGAATATCAAGCTTTGAATGTACCTAAAAGACAAATGCTTCTAACGGCTTCTTGAGGTTTAACGACGGCGTTCTTGACCTTTTACCTTTAGAAACAATAGTTTTTTCTTCAATTCTTTCTTAATTATTAGACGTCTAAATTGGGGTAAAATTTACCGATTCTTCGACAACGAAAAATACTAATCGATTTCGGCATGACGGATCGACAATCGATTAATCGTGACAGCCCTAGATTCGATTCGGGATTCGAATTGACACTACAAACATTTAAGTTTCGTAGGGAACAAGGCCTACATACTATCGCACTGAACAAAATCTGAAAGTCGTTTTGAAAATGGGACTGTTTAAATAATTACTGTGCAGCGAAGAAAACATGGACGTTCAACGCAGACGCTTTTTAGAAAAAAAAATACAGAACCAAAAAAGACATTCGTCACCGTCAAATAGGGTTCGGACACCTTGTGAGAAAAATCCATGACTTTCATTGACCTTTTTAAAAATATATTTCCATGACATTTTGTAACGCTTGATTTGAAATATTGAAGAGATGAATGAATACCTTGAATGCTACATTCAGAACATAGAGTGCTTCTTAGCTGGTAAACTGAAAGGCTAAACGATTTAGACGTTTTCAGTTGTCAACATACAATTTAAGAATTTTTGATTTTATTATTCAGCTCAAAAACCCTTACCCCTCAAGCCCCCACGCAGCCACAAATACCCCTCCCCCTCCCATATTGCAATGAAAACGTTGTTTAAAGTTTATTGTTCTTTGATAACTCAACTGGATGTCTACTAGATGCATTTATCTTGACCGTGTTATTTTTACATCGTTGTTGGCTGTCTGTAAAGAAAGCCAACAATCACTTTGAGACGCCTTTAAGTCACCTGCAGATGTGTATTTGTACAGACGGTTGTTGTTAACAGAAAATTAATATGAGGATTAAGGGTTAAGCGTATGGAGATTTTTATACATGTTTGCTGTACTTTAACAGCGTATACATCCTGTGAGTTTGAAGGTGTTTCCAGGCAAGTCTTGGCTGCCTATATAGGCAGCCAAGACTTATCAAGAAAGAACTGCCAAAGCACTTTAAATAAAACTTGCAAGTCCTGTTTTGTTGAATCATAAAGTGATTAACGGCGGAATTAGACCATTAAAGGTTAAACATCAAGCGACTTGCACACAATAAAAAATAAAATTGAAACTCACTCTAAGGAATTAGTATTCTGCAATACCATGACTTTTAACATTATTTTCAATGACTCAATAAAATAACCTCAAATATTTCAGGTTTCTCGAGCCTTGATTTTAGAACGAAAATTCCATGACTTTCCAGGTTTTCCATGGCCTTTATGAACCCTGGTCAAGTATCCGCATTTTTCCATTTGCTCTCATTGCAGATACTGTGCCGTCATGGGGACGCCATAAACGAAAAATATAGTTTGCGAGAAATATCAAAAATATGATTTTATTATTGCTCAGTTGTGGCGTGGGTAGTCCTCTGTTGGACCGTTCGTGTATCTGACAGCTTTGGGATACAACAATCTGTTTCGGATATTCGATACAGCCATCAAAGTTTTAGACGCGGCCCAAACTGATTATGTGCTGCTCTGCTTGTCATGCGCATTTAGTTTTAAGTGCAAAGTGAACGCATTATGGACACTTTATTGGCTTGCAATAAACAGCTATCACATGACCACATTTACTGTTTTGCAAACAATAGACCCCACCTTCAAACCACCATGACCGATGCATCATGTGATAAAACATGGTTCGTGACAAACGTAAATAACATAAGCAAGAATGTTGGCATGCTTTTGAAATTAGCCAAACAAAGCAATCGCGTAAATATCTCTCAGTTTGAAATGAAAATATGTAGGTGTCAGTTACTGGCGGTGAATAGATTGTTGTGGAACGGGAATCTGTGAGAAATCTGGTTGACTGAGAATGAAACAGCCGTTACACTCTGAGTGACTGACAGGGATACGGAGAAATGAAAAAATCGAAGTTAATATTAGCAAAAAATTATCATAGCTGATCACTGTAAAGCACTTCATTTGAGAAAATTGAAGATTCGTTCTCATTCTAATATTTTGCTGACAAAATTGACAGAGAGTATTCTGTGATTATTTACATCTCCTAGAGGCGCGGTGGCTCAGTTGGTAGAGGTTCAGGCTGCAAGCCGAGAGGTCCTCGGTTCGAATCCCACCTGCGGCAACCGCGTTGTGTCCTTGGGCAAGACACTTCACCCCGATTGCCCACATGGGGGCACGATGACGCTGTGTACTGAGGCGTACTGCACGTCGATGGTGCGCATGTCTTCAACCAATCTAACCCTGCCTGTGCTGCGGTGCAGAGTTCAGAGTTACGATGTAGGAGAGCTGACAGCTGCTCGTCGTTGCTCGGCGGTTCTCTCCGGGTACTCCGGCTTCCTCCACCCGTAAAACTGTCATGGTCACGATTAGCCATTGTGCATAACTATGTGACCTTAAACACCAATAAATAAATAAATTTACATCTCCATGGGACTGATTGTCGGATTTTATCTCCTGTGCGTCAGTCTCAGGGGAGCTGCGTGCCTTGTGAGGTTAGGCGTTACAATTATTAGATAATTGTGGGGTAATTTGCTCCTTGTTGGGTTAACCCCCAAAATGATACCATCTTACACCAGGGACGTAAGAAGCAATTCGATCTTGGAGGTGGGGGGGGGGGAGGCACGGTCATTCAAGGGAACCCACACACCGATATGTGTCCGAGATGTCCCATGTTCCTGAGTGGCTGGTAGGAATACAAAACACAAAGCTGTGTTCGAGACTCACGCACTTCTGCATTGAGAGAAATGTACACTTTTTTGGATCTATGGAGCAAAAATGTCAATTTTTCTCGACTTTGGAGGTCGCAGTAGAGACAAATCAAACGAGGGACTCTTCGGTCAGACCTGAACCCGCGAGGCCGCTTTTCCGGCCCAGGAACATGATACGTCATACATTCATTAAGTAGGATGGCTATGAAGAGAATGTGTTTGGAGACCAATCAATATTTTCAACGTGCAGCCCCAAGTCTCTAACCCCTGAAGGTGACTTTATATATCAACTCCATAATGCAGGGTCGAAAAATTTGCACAGTGTATCTCTCGGGGAAGAGCCTGACTGCAAGTAAAGACTACTGTTTTGAAAATTGTTAGGATAGTCTTCTTTCCTCTTGTCGTTGCCTGAAGACCTCACATCCAAGGGACTGCTCTATCATCCTAGCAGGTCAATTATATATACAGCAATAGTTTCTTAGTTTGTTAACAAAAAAAAATAGCTACTCACAGAAAAACTAACGTCAAATTTAGTTCAGAAACGATATCCTTGAATACGTGTTATGTAATAACCAGTTCCCAAAACTCAGTTACGTTAAAATAAATTCTCCCAGCAATGTAAGCTCAACATTATTTACATGTGCACTTATCCCAGTTTATTTAAATACAATGCCTTCTGACGTCACTATCCAATCAGACTTTCCAGATCTATAAACAAAAACATATTTACATATTTACTCATAGTGTGAGGAGTTTGCTCCAGAATTTAACGGCATGATCTAGATCACGGTTACGAGTTGCGCTGGCGGCTGCACCTAAACGACGATGCAACGACGAACCCGGATAACTTCTCGCACTGATCAGAGGGCGGATGAATCACAACAAAGTGTAACTACTCAATGTTCCTCCATAACAACTACACTAGGGCACTGCAAACCTGAAATGTTGGGTTGAATCGAATCTCGAATCGAATCAGGTACCAACATTCGAATAGAATCGAATCTCACCGCTTTTCATGTTGTGGATATGGCACCTTCTTTCAACCGTAAATATTGTCATTCTCCACTCAAGTCTTGTGTTCAGCGGCGACTCATGCAAATCAAGCAGAAAAGCGGAATATTCTAGAACGGAATCAAAATAATTTCTGAAGCGGAACCTACTTGAACTCTTCTCCTGACATCACGTGTCCTGAACAGGATACCTGATGATGGAATAATTCAAGAGGAGAGGTTTTGTAGGATTTTTAGAACATCGAAAAAGTTTGAATCTACGCGATTGAAGTCGAATCAAATCATGGGACTATTTCGATTCGAATCGAATTTTGAAGCTTCTCAGGGCCCTTAACTGCACCTTGAGGGTGCAAATGGTTCGGGCCTGAAGCTAGAATATCAAAATAGACTTCATTACCAAGTTTAGTGCTAACTTTTTCTTGGTTCTCCAAATTTGTTTTTGCCTTGTTATAATTTATGGGAAAGTGCCTATAGGCACTCTTCCATAAATGATAACAAGAGAAATCCATACAGATGAAAAGTATTCACTTCCAAAGATAATGTGAGTTACATCCACATCTTTAAGTTGTAACTGTGGTACCTGCACTTAAGAATAGGGGAGCGCGGTGGCTCAAGGGTAGACTGTTGGACTTCTATGGTAGAGGTCCCGAGTTCGATCCCCGTCCGGGACGGCCCGTGTTGTGTCCTTGGGCAAGGCATTTTATCCCAGTTGCCTACATGGGGGCACGATGACGCCGAGTACTTAGGCGTACTGCACGTCCATGGTGCACATGTCTTCAACCGCTCTAACCCTTCTTGAGCGGGGCTTGAACAGAGTTGGGAAGATGACAGTTGCTCGTCGATGCTCGTTATTTCTCTCCGGCTTCCTCCACCCATAAAACTGGCACAGTCATGATTAGCCATTGTGCATAAGTATGTGACCTTAAACACCAATAAATACTTAACAATAGAGCCTTACTATGGGCTTCCAGCACTCAACCAGTTAAAACAATAATGGCTACTCACTTTTTTGTCACATACTAATAACGAACACTTTCACACAGGAGTCATTTGAAAGATAAGGGTAATTTTGCGTAATGAAAATTGCTGGTCAACATTTGTTTAGAGAAAATATTGGCATTTTGTCATTCAACAGTTTTTCAGACGAATAAAAACAAATTTGCCATGACATGGCCGGGGGGGGGGGGGGGGGGGGGGCACGCCAACAAGCTTAGGACCTAGAAATAATGTTATTTATGGTCAGATTAGGGTGTTACTTGGCTGGATAGCTGCATGCCTGATCCCTCGAGCCATAAATTCCGTTTCTCGTTTACTGCTGACATGAATGCATTTTGCACGGACAGGGTGGATGAGATTCATTTTCTGTTCTAATGCTAGCTATATTGTGTGTAACTGGATACACATCTTCGGGAAATAAAACCTCATCGGACTGTGCATTGGGAGCCATCAAGGGCTGGCAAAGTATTGATCGGGACGTTTGACAACGATATAACTCCTTGAATTATAAGTTAAGTCAACACTAGATGTTTACAATGACAATAAACCGGAGCATCTCATTAACTATCTGCACACTGATGTCAAAATACCGTGATTTCAAGCACAGGTACTCGGCACAAGCTAGGAAATCGAAAGAAAAATGATATTTGATACCATTTTTGAATCTATGCTGACGTGCTTCTGTAATGGTATATAAATATTAACAAGGTACACAACTCGCTTTTCGAAAACGATAGTCCTCATCTTCGTTTTCGCCACCTCAGATTTGATTCACACAACGTATCCAACAATAACCAGTATCAATGGGAAGGGGCATGAATAAGCTTTACAGTGGTGTATTACATGGCCTTTGGGTGTTCTTGGGTTGTTCATGATAACTGGGAGAAATCGCAGAAAAGGCCGAAAACATTTAGTCGGACAAGATAGAGCACAGTGGAATGAGGTTTACGAGCGACAATTATCCGATTTATTATAAATAATTCGAGGTCCCATTGTCTATGGAGGGCAGATTCAAATATTAGCCGTATGCCTTTATCAATTACTGATCTCGGATCCACATTTATTCATTTCTGGCGATCACATTTGCCGTTTTCTGGTCTTCTCGATCGGAAACCACCTTCGTGCAACCTTGCCCGGATAGTCTGCGTCGAAACATTTACCCCGGATGCATTCTGAAGGTCACTGAGAAGCTGGGTTGCTGTGGCAAAGTGGTTCCTACGGGCCTGAATGATCAAAAACCGGTCTTCAGCTGCAAATGTTGCCCTCTCTCTCCCACCACCATGCCGTCTTACTGGTGTGCCATACTGCTGAAATCTTGCCTAGGCTCCGGTGATCACCGCATGGTGCACACCAAGGGCTTCACCAACCTGGCGATGGGTAGCCCCTTGCTCCACCATCCCTACAGCCCGCCACATTTCTGCTTCAGACAAATGTCTTCTTACATTTGCATTTGCCATATTCAATCATCAAATCACAAGGGTTTGTGTTGAAGTGAAGACTGAATACCCTACACATGTCATGTACATGTAGACAGTACACGAAAACATCACGAAAATCAAGGGTTACATGCTTTCCATGACTGTCACGAAAAGTCTGCCTGTCAAGAGAGCTAATGTAAACACTGGGGACCACCTCAATACATTCCTCAATCATATCCACCAAAAATATCGCAAATATGTCACAAGCAAATTTCACAATGATGTGTCAAATATGTGGTGCTTAGCAAACTTTGAGTAGTATACAACTAATCTCTCTAGCGTGGGCCCTGCAAAGTTTCGAGATTCGATTCGATTTCGAACCTTAAGTTTCTATTCGATTCCATTCGAAATTGGCTGACCGGTTCGTTTTCTTTGGAATCTTTTCACAGGAATATAGCGTAGTATCAGTCAGCCACTTTGTCTCACAAAACGTAGAGTTCAGATGGAAATTGTACATAAATAATGCTGAAATTGGAAACTCGGATGTAATTTCTGCCGTATTAACATAAATTGCGTCTGTACCCATACAAATTCCAGTCTCAATGGTCACTGTCACTGTTGAAAGCGAACTTAAGTTTCCAAACAACGTCGACAAAAAGCTGTTGCTAGCAACTTGCCCCGTACAGTGCCTTATACCGGGAAATCTCGCACTTGTTCCTATTTATTAAATATAATCTTTACTGGGTTATATTCCAACTACTGTC
Source organism: Pictodentalium vernedei (assembly GCA_031216915.1). Taxonomy (NCBI): domain Eukaryota; kingdom Metazoa; phylum Mollusca; class Scaphopoda; order Dentaliida; family Dentaliidae; genus Pictodentalium; species Pictodentalium vernedei. The sequence continues at coordinate 137,371,753 of CM062288.1, read as the reverse complement.
CAACACGATATGGACGCTGTTAATTGAAGGTTTCTTTAACCCCCCCCCCCCCCCCAACAAACAAGAAACAAAGAAACAAACAAGTGCTGATGCGGAAATGCTTTTAGCACTGCTTCGTTTGTGAACGATTGTTATGCTAGGAAACTTAACAATAATCGTCCCATGAGTTCCAATGTGTTCTATGTGCCAGTAGGCACATAGAACACATTGGAACTCAGGGGACGAGTTACTGATAGCTTCTCGACAGTATTATTCGGGTACTCCAGTCCCTCCCTCAACGGGTAACTGTCCAGAGCGATTTGATTCTGACTGTTGTAAATGCAGTTATCTCCCAGCAAACGATCAGACAATTACCACTACTACTACCACTGTAAACTCTCCCACATTGAAACTGATGGTCATTCTAGAGTTTTATATGCTCACATGGAAACACCCCAACTTTATACAACTCGTATAATTGTATGTGTTTATGAATTTTACAGATATCAGCCTGTGTAGACGCTGTAAACGGATTTTAGATATTTAACCCCTTGAGCCAGTGAGCAGACGTCACTTGAAAAAAATAATTTCTTGAATAATTGAAAAAGTATCATTTTTTGTCTAAAAAACATAGCTTATAACCCCTCATTAGAATGAGCTCATTGAGCTCGTTCCAGTGTGTGTGTGTGCGGGGGGGGGGGGGGAGGGTCATAACCTATATGTTTCCTAAGGTGTACTACACGTCGATGGTGCACTTGGCTTCAACCAATGTTAAACCTGCTTGTGTTGAGTTAGTACGTTGCATTGGGAGTCTGACAGTTTCTCGCTACTGCTCGGTGGTTCGCTCCGGGTACTCCGGCTTCTTCTGCTTATATAACCGTCCGACACGAGGTGACCCTGTCTGTCAAAAGTGTCGCGAAACCCCACTAAATAAGTAAATTTCCGCAGTACCAATTCATGAACACTGTTCCGAAGAGCCCATAGTTTCCAGTCTGCCAGAATTTTCCCGGCCAGTCTATTCAGCAGATGTTGAATACTTAAGACTTTGACGTGTTCCAATGTTTACGCCAGTGATTATAGAGATAGGGGAAGAGGATATATTCGTCATTTGTAAACATTGTTTTATTGAAGCAACATAGCTTACAAAGTTAAATAGGGCAAAATCATTCAAATGGCATTCAATTCTGAGATTTATGTTGTATTTATCGGAAAACTCAAGGCTACCATCACCGTTTTTACTGATTGAATTATATTAATATTGCGAGTTCTATCGGCCGGAAATATAAAACAATCTCGACCTGTTTAATCCTATGAATACGAAAGTTCGCTTTGTCAGTCCAGGATCATTATACGTCGGAATTTTATTCAGTCAGATGGCTGCTCTGTGAATGTGCAGGGAAGACCTATCAATAATTTCAACGCGCAGCAAGGCTGTACTTTGAAAAAAATAATTGGTCTAACCCAAATTAAGGACCATACTCCACCATTCGATGTCATTGATCAAATATGGAAAATACCATCATGGTTAACCCTTTACCCAACGTAACAGCCAAAACCAGCCAGCGCTATTCTCAAAAATCGGCAATTAATTTTCAAAATATTTTCACTTTTTGTCTCAAAAACATAGGTTATGACCTCTCGTTGGAACGAGCTCGTCGAGCTCGTTCCAACGAGGGGTCATAACCTATGTTTTTGAGACAAAAAATGAAAAAAAATTAGTTATTCAAGAATTTTTTTTGCAAGTGTCGTCTGCTTTTCATGTTAGGTAAAGGGTTAAAAGGGTTAAGTTTGGTCGACAGAATATATCAATGATTTGATTACCTCATTGCGCTCAATAAGTGTGGGTGTGAACAGTTTACATCCCGATATTCATAATGAGTATGAATGAATAAATAAATAAATAGGAAACGCGTAATCATTTATCAGTCAAGTGTGATGTCTGACCTCGAGATAAGTGCAATATCTATCACGTTCACGAACGACATGCTGACTCGGGGAAGGAGAGATATTTATAAAAAGGATGAGATTGGTGTGAAGAGAAGGATTGATGAAGAACGTTGTGATGAATAAAAGGGTGTAGTAATCAACTTGATGGGAAGGGAAGGGGGTAAAGTAAGAACGGTTAGAGTGACTTTTGAACAAGATGAGTTGGCGGTGTTTTACACATGCATTGCCACAGACAGATTAACCCTCTTACTGCCACGCCCTCTTTAGCCATATATGGAGGACCTCTAAGTACACCTGTATACGAGAAGTTTAATGAGATTTATGACATACTTGAAACTCTATCATCTGATTAATTGGTGGAAAGGGCTTTCTAAGTCCTTTCCAACAATTAATCAGATGGTTGGTTAGATCTGTGCATATATACCAGAACTTACAGATCATTATCATAAAATAGGCGAAAACAGTCGCTTTCGGCAGCGTAAGTGTTAAGGCAGTGGGAATATTTGATAGTTTTGTTTATTTTAATGACTTTCAGCCAGGGTTATAACTAATCCCAAAATTTCGGGTGGGAGAGGTAACCCTATACTGCTCAGGTGATAGTGCAAAATAACTGGCCTGTTTTCAACCCCCCCCCCCTTTACAAAGCAACATGTTAGCATAACATGTGGGGTGTTGATAAGCCTGTATTGTTTTCTGTATGTTCTGAAATGTACCGGTGCATGCCAAGTGCCCTGATTGCAGGACAGGAGACTTCGCAAGATGAATTATTAACATTCGTATTCATGCACGGCAACATTCCTACATTTTATAATTGTAATCGTTGTTCCTGGGACGGCTGCTTGTCCTGCTGGACGCAACCTATCCAGCCACTACCCTGTGAACTAATAACTGAAGGTTTTTATTGTTTAGTTTAACTCCCTGCACACTGATGTCGAAATATCTAAGGTTCAGGGTGCAAGTATTTCCCATAATGCAACTTGAAATTTAACCAATTCAATCTTGTTTGACAGAGCTCAATGAGTAAAGGGTTAAAATCACTGAAAGGAATGTTAAAATCAGCGAGAGGTTTAGTTAAAGCCTGTTTTGCTGAACTGTCTGCTCTGGTGTTACCGGAGATACCTATATGTCCAGGAAACCAGCAAAACACGATATCATATTGGTCAGACATGACAGTATTCAACTTCTCACGAAGTTCCAAAAATGAAAGGGTTCTTCAACTTGGGGATGAGTAAAGCATGCAAAGAGGGAAGGGAGTCGGAAAATATACTATTCCAAAAAAGTAAGGGATATCCAAACTGATGTGGATATTTTCGGAAAATGGTATTGGATACGCGTGATTGGACACATCAATATGTTACCAAGTTTAGTGTGGATCATGAATGTCACCGGCCCACGAAAACGTCGTGCAGGTTTTTCGCACGAGCACCGCGTTAATGTCTGTGGAGTACTTTTTGAAATTTTCTTTTGTACTGGACGGGCTTTTTCGGATGTCTCATCTTTCTTTTCTTGGTATAAACTCGTTCATCAATAGTTTCTGGTCGAAACGTAACGTTTGAGGTATGCGAAGACTGACACGTGACGAACGTTTACGTGTCGTTGGCATGTTGGAAGCTGGCAACAGACAGACTGCAGTGGCTCAAATTCTCAACGTTACTCATTCGGTGATTAGCAGGTTGTGGTCACGCTACGGTCAGACAGGCAATGTTGATGACAGACGTCGGTCAGGTCGTCCAAGGTCGACAACTGCAAACCCAGATCGTTTCATCCGAACCACAGCATTACGTAACCGCCATCAAAGTGCCTCAGAAATTGGACAGCAGCTGCACCGAGTGACAGATTTACTAGTCAGTGGTCAGACTATCAGAAATCGCCTACACAGCTGGAATTTGTACGCTCGACGAATTCGAATAATTCCACGTTTGACTGAACGTCACATCACAGAAAGGCGTAATTGGTGTGGAGCACGATAGCGCTGGGACAATCGTCGGTGGAGCAACGTCATGTTTTCCGATGAATCGATGTTCACTCTCGAATTCCACGACAGGCGAAACAGAGTGTGGCGGCGGCGGCGGAACGAATGATACTATAACGTAACCGTTAGGCAGAACGATCGTATTGGTGGTGGATCGGTTATGGTGTGGGGAGGCATAAACAATGACAAGCAGAACAGCATTACATGTCATCCAAGGGCGTGTTGTCACAGGGCAGTACTTCCGTGACAACATGTTAGCAGCCCATGTGGTGCCATTTGCGCGACGTTACGGCCGTCGATTCATTTTTCAAGATGACAATTCAAGAGCACACAGGGCCCGTGTCGCCACAGAGTTCCTCCCGGAGCAGAACATCGCTACACTGCCTTGGCCAGCACTAAGTCCAGACCTTTCACTAATCGAGCACGTCTGGGATATGCTTGGCAGCCGCGTACGACAACGCCAACAACCCCCTACCAATGTCACCGCTGCACTGCATGAAGAATGGAATAACATCAGTCAAGCTGATATTGGACTTTTGGTGAGGAGTATGCCACGTCGGATCCGCGCTTGTCTCGCGAACCGAGGAGAATTTAAAAGGTATTGAGTTCTTGGACTGAATGTGGTAAATTCTCTGACTGGCCGTCCATGTTTTCCACAGCTCAGTGCGTGGAGTGTGTGCTTGTCAGACACCCAACTATCGCTGAAATCATTCACCAGATGTCACAGTGCAATGCCTCAACTGTCTTTTTGGTGAAAATATAAATATATTTCTTCATATATCTCACTTTTATCAAATATCTCCTACTGTTTTTTAATGGTATATGATCGACTTTGTTTCCTGTACATTCTCAATGTGTTCAAGCCCTAGTCGCAATGCTTTAACTTCAGCTGTGAAAATAAAATTTTTAATGGGAATTCTGATTGAGGTGACCTGATCACCACTTCCGACAGCTGATGATACTTTGTCGCCATCTTTAGATCCATCTGTATGGATCCTTGTATATGAACGATACTTGGACTTAATTTCTGCATATTTCTGTAAACTGCAGAGAATTTGTTTCGGACTTTTTTGTAGAGGCCAGATCCAAAATAACTGTTGGCTTTTCAAGATGCCAAGGAGGAATATGTGATTCACGGTTTTCTTTTATTGCATCTGGATCAATTTTGGCGGACTCCATATGGGTTTTAATTCTAATTCTCAAAGGAGGGATATGTTTCTGGTGATGGTTGAAAAATTCGATATTTTGAGGTTCTGAGATACAGTTCTAAGCAGAGTTTGATGGATTAGAAAGAAGTGTAGAAACATATTGGAGTGAGAGTTTAATTCTTCGTTTCTCAAGAGAAGGCTCCTCCGCTTCGGCAAGCATTGAATCTATTGGTGATGTTCTTAATGAACCCAAGCTAATTCTAATACCACTATTATGAATTGCATCAAGTGGTTTGAGGTACGACTTTCTCGCAGAGCCGTAAACCACACAACCATAAATTTAATTTAGATCTAACAAGTGATCTATACAGATAGAGAGATGTTTTTTTGTCAGCAGCCCAATCAGTGTTGCCAACTACCGCCAAAAGATTCAGTGGTCTTTTACATTTTACCTTGAGTTGTTTTATGTGAGAAGTGAAATTCAGTTTGTTGTCAAACAACAAACCCAAGAATTTCATTTTTTTAACAACTTTAATACGACTCCCATCTATTTTCAATTCCGGATCGAGGTGGTGCTTCTGGAGCTCACAGAAATGAACACAATTAGTTTTCGTCTTCGAAAACTTGAAACCGTTTTCTGTAACCCATTTCTGGATTCTGTTTAAACACAGCTGAAATTTGCGCTCTATAGCATTCATGTTTTTGCCGCTATAGCAGATTAAAAAATCATCAACATACAATGAAGAATCTACCATATTCTCAATTGCATCGATGATGCTATTGATTTTAAGTGAAAAGAGGGTAACGGATAAAATACAACCCCGAGGAACCCCCAATTCCTGTGCGTGAGGATCAGATAACGTTGACACAACACGAACCCGAAACTGGCTTTTCTTGAAAAAAAAATTCAATAAAAAGAGGCATACGCCCTCTCAACCCCATGTTAAAAAGATCTTTTAAAATCCCATACGCCCACGTTGTATCATATGCCTTTTCTTGGTCAAAGAAATTGCGACCACACTGAACATTCGTAAGTAGATTGTTCGATTCCAGAAACCAGACAAGTCGATCATTGATCATCCTTTCCATGTTTTTACACAGACAGCTAGTTAATGCAGTTGGTCTGTAATTACTTGGATTGCTGTGATCCTTATCAGGTTTTAGAATGGGAATAATTGTTGCTTTCCGCCAGGAAGGTACGAACTGACCAGTCACCCAAATGTCATTAAAACAAAACTGACAGCAGAAGTTCAAGTGATGAATGTGGCAGATTTTTAATTTTTTTTAAATATATTTCATAGGGTACAGGGGCAGTGTCATTTCGTCGCCTGAGTGCTAGAATGTCCTATGTCCCCTATGGGACATAGGACATTCTAGCACTCAGGCGACGATTTGCCCTATGCAAAGAGTTCCTTCCTCTTCAACAGAGAAAGGATCATTGTAATCCTCTACTAAATTATTAGAGGTAAATTTAATTGTTCGTTTTCCTGCTTTTTTTTAATTCTAAGGAATTCTGGGTTACAAGTTTCAGACGACGAATGTTTCGAAAATGTGGAAGCCAATTTGTTTGAAATTTCTTTTTTTTTGATGTAAGTAATGTGTTGTTATCTTCCAGGTGTTGTACAGTTGATGTTGTTTCTTTACCTTTAATTTTTCTAATCATTTTCCAAATTTTGTTGATAGGGGAGTTTTGGTTAAGTTTAGAAACATAAGTTTTCCAAGAACTTTTCTTTTTTTTTGTTTTATGAGTCGTCTTGTATTTGCCCGATGATTTATACAAAGTTTGTCCAAATTATGTGTGGTTGATGACTTATTAAATTCCCATTCGTTTTTTTGCGATCTTTTATAGCCTGTTTGCAATCAGTATCAAACCATGGTTTAGTGAAACGTTTATGATTTGCCGAGGTTTTAGGAATGACTTCGCTTGCAATGTCTAGCAACTCTGTGGTGAAATGTTCTATTTGGTCAGCGCTTTCGCTAAATTTCTCCCGTGTCAGTCCCGCACTAGTCGCCTTCTACCTTCCAAGAAAAACCGAGAAAAATAGAGGGACATGCTATCGAATGATCAATTGAAGTGTAAGAACCAGACGCGGGGTGCAGGTAAGTGTCTGACCTTTCATTGAACAAGCACAAGTCATGCAATGTAATGGGCTCTTCTACAGTTTAGCCTTGTACATCTTATTGACTGCAGGAATTACCCCAAAAGGAGCTATGAGCGTTAAAATCACAAAACAAAATGTATGGATTTGGGAGCTGTTGGACCAGCAATTCAAGATTATTCAGTTGTAGCGTTTTACTTGGTGAAACGTAAATCAAACAAAGTGTAACCGTTTTGTCTAAAGTTAGGTGTACCGCCACAGCCTGTAAATGTGTCTGTAATTGCACAGAATTGTGAATAATGTCGTTTCTAATTAAGACAGACGTTCCACGAACATGAAGATGATTATCATCTGCTCAAGCATTGTGCGAAGTATGATGCTTAAAAACTGAATGATCTTAAGCTTCGAGTTTCTTTGAAAGAGCTTCCTGCAGGCAAAAAAGGCTGCAGGTTTATATTTTTGGCTTAGAAGATCCAGTTCATTAAAATTAGCTCTAAAACCTCGACAATTCCACTGCATTATATTATTTTTCTGTGTATTATCCATATTTGGTTGGAGATTGGGATGGCGGACGGATGGGAGATATGTTTCTTCGGGGATTTTTTTTCATGGGACTTATTCTGAGATGTTGAGCTTTAGTTGCTCGAACATTTCGTCGATGCCGTCACCGACGTCCATCAGCTCAAAGCCCTCAAATCAGTTGCGGGTAACAGGATCTTGAAGGGCTTTGGGAGTTCTGTTTGACAATTGTTTGTTTTTTTTCTTTCTCTGTCTTCTTTTTTCTAATTTTTCTTGTTTTCGTCTCTGACTCTGTCTCAGGTTTTGCTGTTGCGATTGTTGTGTTTGTTCTGGATTTGATTTTGTGTTGTCTTTCTTATATTGTTGGACTGAATTGCTATTTACATTTTTGGTCTCCTCTGATTTAGATTTTTGTTGTTCTTGTTCGTTTTTACGTTGTGTTTTTAGCTTTTCTTGGGTTGTAATATTTGTTTGTGTTGACTGCTGTTCGCTATGGTAAAAGCTTGTAGTAAAGTTGGAATCGTGCCTTCAAGCCAAGTTAATTCAGTTTAGCATGTAATTGATTCAGTGGATCTTTTTTGTTTTAAAGTCGAGGCATAAGATGGCATTGATGCACTTATGCCAGGTATTGAAGTTACCATGTCCCTGGTTTCTTTAACCCTTTACCCAACGCAGACGATATCAAAATTTATTATTTTAAATATCATTTTTTTAGATTTTTCAAAAAATTTCAACAAAACCATATCATGTGACCCCTCGTTGGAACGAGCTCGTTCCAACGAGGGGTCACATGATATGGTTTTGTTGAAATTTTTTGAAAAATAATATGTTTTCAACTGCTGAATTTGCATATTACGCGGGCAGGTGCGGCCGATTCGTTGGGTGAAGGGTTAAAACTTATCTGTTTCTCACATTTTATTTTCTGTTTTAGCTTTTCTTTTTTCCACACAGGGCAATCTTTGGAGGACGACATATGATTGTCCTGGCAGTTAATATATTTATATGTTGTTATTTCACATGGCCCTTCATGACTTATACTACATTTGTAACATATTTGGTTGCCTCGACGTGTATTCTGCCCATGACCAATCTTTTGGCACCTGAAACACCGAAGTGGATTTGGAATGTACCAATCCACTTTGACGTTCAGGTAACCAATTTTGAGAGCTTTATGAGGTCTTGTGTCATCCAAGGTGCAAACATATGTGTTTGTTTTGATAATTACCCAGGGGTTACCCAGGGGTCAATGAGTGCATTTTCCAGAATTGCTGGAAATCACATTTTTTGACTCCATAATGCATTCCCGAAGTTCATACATGCATTTTTACACGAAAAAAAGTGGGGGTGGCCAAAATTATGAAAGGGGGTCACACTCATATCTCAAGCATGGACCTGGGACCAACACCAAATGAGTCGAAACTCAATAGAGGTTGCAAATATGGTTCAAGGTCACTAGGGTCACCCAGGGGTCATTGAGAGCATTTCCCAGAATTGCTGGAAATCACATTTTTGGACCCTTAGTGCATTCCCTTCATCGAACCTTTTGAATGCTGTACACATATATGCCTTTTCTGGTTTCTTGGAAAAAATGATCCGATTCCTGAATGAATATCTCTAAATACTGTTAACGAAAATCTATTTCTGATTTCTTTAAAACTATTTTATCCCTGAAAATAAGCCTCCAAAGTATTCCCATTACATTCATAGAGAGGCGCGGTGGCTCAGTAGTCGAGAGGTGCTGCCTGCAAGCCGAGAGGTCCTCAGTTCGAATCTCACCTGCGGCAACCGCCTTGTCTCTTTGGGCAAAACACTTCCCCCCATTGCCTACGTGAGGGCATTGTGACGTTGTGTACTAAGGCGTACATTCACGTGGATGGTGCACTTGTACCAACCCTGCTTGTGTGCAGTTAGTATGTTGGGGAGCCTGACAGTTGCTCGCCGCTGCTCAGTGGTTCTCTCCGGGTACTTCGGGCTTCCCGCATCCGTAAAACTGTCTGAACGAGGTGACCCTGGCTGTCAAAAGTGTCGTCAAACACTGGCTGTCAAAAGTGTCGTCAAACACCACTAAGTAAATAAATAAATAAATAAATAAATAGATAAATAAATAAATAAATAAATAAATAAATAAATAAATAAATAGAAGGCATGCCTTGATGGCGTACAGTTGGAATATTTCTGTCTTCTATGCACTGTTTACCAACATGATAACCCGAATACAAACAATCCTTTCTCAATGTTTTTGGTAAACTGATAGACTGCCTGCCACTAGTTCTCGGTCATCTATGATTTTGAGGTATGTGGGGCCTTGGGGCTCTAGAGGCTAATATATGCTTATAACATATACTGGCAAATGAGTTCGCTGAATCGATAGCCATTATCTGAAACCGAATACAATCTCTCATAAACAAACGATCAGAGAGAAAGCTGTACACTGAATAGCATTGTATATTTATTTAGTGTGATGTTACAAAATTAACCATGTTGAAAAAAGAACCTTTCATATTTAGTCTGTGTGAAACACACAGACTATTGTTTTTGCATGGTTTCTTTTTCTTTCTTTTTTCTTCTTCTTATTCTCCTGTTTTCTGTCTTCTATGTTCTTCCTTGTCAGCACGATAACTCGAAAACGAATCATCCTCTCTCACTGATTTTTGGCACACTGATTGACAGTCCGAAGTTCTCGGCCACGTATTTTTTTCAGATTCCTGGGGCTTTAGGGGTGTCCGTAGGGGTGTTTTGAAAGTGGGTCACGCCCATATCTCACACATGGTATGGCGTATGGACCTGGGACCAACAACAAGTGAGGCGAAACTTGATGGAGAATCAAAATATATTTTCAAGGTCACTGACGTCACCTAGGGCTCATTGAGTGCATTTTTCAAAAATGCTGGAAATCACATTTTTTGACTCCATAATCCCTTCCCGAAGATCATACATGCAATTTTACATGAAAAAAGTGGGCGTGGCCAAACATCAAACGAGTCAACACTCGATGGAGGTTCAAAATATGGGTCAAGGTCACCGAGGTCACCCAGGGGTCAATGAGTGCATTTTTCAGATTTGCTGGAAATCACATTTTGTGACCTCCAAATGCTTTCCAAAAAATCATACATGCATTTTTTCATGAAAAAATTGGGCGTGGCCAAAAATTTTGAAAGTGTGTCACGCTCATATCTCAAGCATGGCATGATGCATGGACCTGGAATCAACACTAAATCTAAATGAGTCTACACTCGATGAAAGTTCAGAATATGGGTCAAGGTCGCAGAGGTCACATGGGGGTCATTGAGTGCATTTTCAGAATTGCTGAAAATCCCATTTTTGACACTATAAAGCATTCTCGAAGTCCATGCATGCATTTTTATGTAAAAAAGTGGGCGTGGCCAAACGTTTTGAAAGTGGATCATGTTCACATCTCAAGAATGGTATGACAAAATGGACCTGGGACTAACAAAAAAAATGAGTCAACACTCAATCAGGGATCAAAATGTGGGTCAAGGCCACTGAGGTCTCCAAGGGGTCATTGTGTGCATTTTTTCAGAATTGCTGGAAATCATATTTTCTGACCCCCTAATACATTCCCAAAGTTTATACATGCATTTTTACATGAAAAAGCGGGCATGGGCAACGATGTTGAGAGTGGGGTACACTGATATCTCAAGCATGCTGTGATACATAGACTTGGGTCCAACATCAAATGAGTCGACACTCGATAGAGGTTCACAATATGGGTAAAGGTCACTGAGGTCACCCAGGGATCACTGAGTGCATTTGTTCAGTATTTTTCTACTCCAAATGCATTCCTTTGATTGAACCTTTTGAATGCTGTGCACATATATGCCATCTCTGGTTTCTTAAAAAAGTGTTTAATTCCTGTATGAACATCTGTAAAAACTGTTAACGAAAATCCTTTTCTAATTTATTTAAAAATATATTACTCCCGAAAATAAGCCTCCATAAATTCTATTTCTATGTAGTTTTTCCTGATAGATACTTTAACCCTATTCTTACAAACTTGAATTTACTGTAGTTTCTCACCTGGGTCATGGCATTTACATGTTTTTCGTTTTGTACCAAAAGAGTGCCAAATGTTGTCACAATGTTACGTTTTGCCACAATTCTCAAAAAGACCCTGGACGATTTGGCTGAAGCTTTCGTAATACTTGTAGCATGACTTACTACACCTGACTACATAAGCGGTTTTACCCACATTGACTGGCCAATTTTCACATGCGATTTCTCCGCCCTGCAGCCACATTTTCTCAAATCGTTTCCCATGAGAGGTTTGAGCATTCATCCGAGAATAATCTTGCTGTTATATGTTTTATTTAAAGTTTTAACCTTCACCCAGTTTTCGGGCCTTGAATTCGAGTACCCTAAAATTCTTCATAAAATTGGCTCATTTTGAGTTCATTTTTCTTCTATTTATGAATGTAATATCGAAAAATGATTTACATGATCGTATTCACAATTACCTGCCGAGCACATTTGCTGTTGTACGTTTGGTTGCAAAGTTTAACCCTGTGCCCATTCTGTTTGCATAAAGATAGGTGTAGTCCAAAACAACTCTCGTTTTTTTCAGAATTTGGTACAATTTAGTGACAATTTACTCCATTCCTAATTGATTGAGAGCTGAATGTTTTCTATGGCTGCATGCAGCTGTCATATTATGACAACTTTTGTTTTATATGTTAGTATTAAAAGTTTAACTCTTTGCAGATGTGAGACTTCCCATATGGGTAATGTCGGAATAATTGTTATTTTCGTAAAATCACTGAATATTGGTAAGCGTTCAGTGGTAGTTTGGAATAGAATATCTGAAAATTCTTCTGACATTTAGAGGTACAGTTCAGTTCCAAGAATAATTTCTGTTATAAGGTTGCAGTAAAGTTTAAACCAATCCCTGTTTCGATTGCATAAAAGATAGGTGCCGTAGAAAATAACTCCATTTTTCAGAATTTGGTAAGGTTAAGTGACAATTTACTCCATTTCTAATTGATTGAGCGCTGAATGTTTTCTATGGATGCATGCAGCAAGCAAAATGTGGCATCTCTTGTTTTATATGTTATTATTAAAAGTTCAATCCATGGCAGATTTGAGCTTTCCCTTATGGGTACTGTCGGAATAATTGTTATTTTCGTAAAATCACTGAATATTGGTAAGCATTCAGTGGTAGTTTGGAATAGAACATCTGAAAATGCTTTTCGATATTCAGATTCACAGTTCAATTCCAAGAATATTTTCTGTTATAAGGTTGCTGTAAAGGTTAACTCATTCCCCGTTTCGGTTGCATTAATATAGGTGCCGCCGAAAAGAAAACCTTTCATTTGTTTCAGAATTTCATAGGTTTAAGTGACAGTTTACTCCATTCCTAATTGATTGCGCGCTGAATGTTGTCTATGGATGCATGTAGCAGGCAAAGTATGACAACTTTTGTTTTATATGTTATTATTAAAAGTTTAACCCTTGGCAGATTTGAGAGTGCCCATGTGGGTACTGTCGGAATAATTGTTATTTTATATATTGGTAAGCATGCAGTGATCTTTCAGACCTATAGAAAGGTGCAAATAGTTAAAGTTGAGCAGTTCATCAAATAGACAGAAATAATGCCAAACTCGGTCGTTGCCAGGTAAATAATGAATGGAAACGTCATTTTATTGAGAATAAAGTGGGAACGAATCATCCCTTCGGTTTCCACGCGATCCACGGTGTTTCCACCCAGTCGCAGCACTCACCAAAGATACTAAACTGTCGAGCAGGGATGGTAAAACACAGTCTGAGAATTTCAAGTAGCTGCCTTGGGTGGTCTGGATACAATTGAGGTATATCCAACACTGATGTCTGTTCAATTTTGCCAAATGACGGTTTTTTCGCCACTGGGTCGAGTTGTCAGTTTCTGTCGGGACCGTCTAAAATAAACAGTGTAACTCCAAACTTTCGGTCCACATAAAGGTGCGAATAGTTAAAGTTGAACAGTTCATCAAATAGACAGAAATAATACCAAAACCGACCGGTGACAGGTAAATAATGAATGGAAACGTAATTGCATTGAGAATAGAGAAGGGACGAATCGTCCCCTCGGCTTCCACGCGATCCACGATGTTCCCTCCGGGTCGCGCACTCGACAAAGATACTAAAGTGTTGGGCAGGGATAATAGAACAAATTCTGAACATTTCATGTAGCTGCCTTCAGCGGTCTGGACACAATGGGCATGTGACCGACAGTGGCGGTATCTGTTCACTTTTAGTGTCAAATTAGCCAAATTACCACTTTTTCGCCATTAACCCATGCACGATTTCTGTCAACGTTTCATTCCTGGCAATTATCTAACTGTTACCGGCTTGTCGGGGCCCATTTGCATTTGACGCCAGTGTACGAGATGCATCTTTCAGTCACCAGCATCTCTCCACCAGTAACTGTGAATTATAAGTTTCAAATGGAACTAGCTCAGAGAAGGAGCACATCCATAACAACAGACAACCACCACACGCCAGCTCGCGTTGGCTAGAAAAGGACCAAATTCAAACAATTACCGCAGTCATCAAAACGCTATATCTCCGCCAATTCTTGGCCGATTGCCATGAAATTTTCACTTATTCTTCAAAATAGTTATCGCATCGTCAAAGACTGAGAGAGACACCAATTTCGCATTATATCATGTTGAATGCCAGGTGAGCGTATACGCTTGCGCAGAGGTTCCCATGGGGCAAGTGTTTGGTTTCTGGACTTTCTTATAATATAATTCAGTTCAGCAGAGCTTCAAGCATATACGCTGAAAGTTTGGAGCCGCTGCTTCAAAAACGTTCGGCACAATCTATGATACCTGATACTTACAGGTTGTTATTATTAAGTATACAGGATCAGTTAAACAGATTGCAATTTACACCTAACTTGGACATTAACCACACACCATTCACGCCAATGGGAAAGAGTTCTGCCAGAAGAATTGTTAGACGCGGTTTTCTATCGATTGTGCACTTAGCATATCATGAAAACTGACCAAATGTATATTTATACACACAGACTATTGTTTTTTTACAGTTTCTTTTTTTTTTAATCCTCTTATTCTCCTACCTTCTGTCTTCTAAGCACTTTTTTGTTTGTAAGATAACTCGAAAACGAATTGTCCTATCTCGTTGATTGTTGGCATACTGACAGAGAGTCACAAGTTCTCGGCACCTAATGTTTTTGTAGATTCCTGGGGCATTAGAGGTGTTCATCCATGTGGTGTTTTGAAAGTGGGTAACGCCCATATCTCAGGCCTGGTATGACCTATGGACCTGGGACCAACACCAAATGGCTCGCCACTCAATGGAGGTTCACAAATATGGGTCAAGATCACGGAGATCACCTAAATGTCATTAAGTGCATTTTTCAGAATTGCTGGAAATCACATTTTTTGACCCCTAATGCATTCCCAAAGCCCATACATGCATTTTTTACGTAAAAACTGGGCGTTGCCAAAATGTTTGAAAGAGGGTCCCGCTCATATCTCAAGCACAATATGAGAAATGGACCTGGTACTAACACCAAATGGATCGACATTCGATAGAGGTTCAAAAACCTATCTGTCAAGGTCGCTGAGGTTACCTAGGAGTCATTGAGTTCATTTTTCAGAATTGATGGAAATCACATCTTTACCACCCCCCCCCCCCCCGAATGCATTCCCAAAGTCCGTACATGCATTTCTTACCTAAAAAAAAGTGGGCGTGGCCAAACATTTTGAAAGTGGGCCACTCCCATATCTCAAGCATGGTATGATGAATGGACCAACAGCAAATGAGTCAATACTCAATGGGGAGTCAAAATATGGGTCAAGGCCACAGAGGTCTCCGAGGGGTTATTGAGTGCATTTTTGGAATTGCTGGAAAATGACATTTTTTGACCTCCTAATGCATTCCCGAAGTTCATACATGAATTATTGTTACACGAAAAAAGTGGGCAAGGGGAATTTTTTAGAGTTTGTAACACTCATATCTCAAGCATGGTATGATGCATAGACCTGGGACCAAAACCAAATGAGTCGACACTCGATAGAGGTTCACAATATGGGTCAAGGTGCCTGAGGTCACCCAGGGATCACCGGGTGCATTTTTCCGTATTGCTGGAAATTACATTTTTGGACTCCTAATGCATTCCCTTGATCGAACCTTTTGAATGTTGTGCACATATCTGCCTTTTCTGGTTTCTTACAAAAATTGTTCTGAAATAGTGAGTCACCGCTCCTACACCCCACCCCTACAGCTACGTGCCTGTGTGGAATGGCAAGTGTCTTCCTTGAAATAGAATATTCAGGTGGTGCTTTTAACTCCCTTAATACTTCAATGTCTGTTCGAAAGCTTTCATTTAATAAAACGTTTTGTACACTTCTGTTACATTGCCACACTATACACAAAAGTCAATCTTGAGATCCAACCAATTTTTTATTTCCAGTATGCCTCTAGATGCCGTTCAATGGCTCAGACAGGAGAGTAGTGACTCACTGGTTATGGCGTTGGACTTTAAAATCGTAAGGTCCACGGCACGTGTCTCACCAAATGCAACTACGATATGTCCTTGGATAAGGCACTCAGTCCTGATTACCCCTGTGGGGCACAGTGACATTGTGCACTAAGGCATACTGCACTTAGATCGACCAATGCTCACCCTGCTTGTGTGTAGTTAGTATGTTATGAATTTTGATAGTTGCTGATCGGTGCTCGGCATATCTATTCAGGTGCTCTGGCTTACTGCGCCCGTAAAACTGTCCGATACGAGATGAACTTCAACCTCTCTGTCGAAAGTGCTGTTAAACCCCAATGAAAATGGTCAGGCAAATATCTCAAGCACAGTTTGTGATAATGTGACCTACACATAATTTTTCTATCCCCCTCCCTTTTGTCTTGACGATACCTCAAATACAAATCATATGTCCTGATGCTGTTTGGCATACTGTAGACAGTCACTAGTACTGGCCCAGCTATGTTTCTAGGGCGCTGGGGCCTTTGGGTGTGGCCCTTTGGGCCACACAGTTTTTTACAACCCATAATTTCTTTGTAACAGGAAAACATCACAAAGAAATAGCTGTTTTATATTTATATAAACAAGAGAATAATGTAAACAACCAAATTAGACAGATGTTGCTATAGCTGTCACACATTTAATCTTATCAGGTGTTGTGATCAGAATTAAATTCAACCCCCAAACCAAGTTGAAAGAAATACCTTTGAGCAGCAAGAAAATTTATTTATTATGCAGCTCTATCTTACAACACTTGACTAATTCTAGTTGAATAAAGAACCCTTGACCTGTCAATGCATTTTTTTCATTCTCTATCATAACTCAAGATCAACAGGTTTCGGGCTGAGTGGTAAGTGGCTTTCTCGAAGCACTTATCACAATTATGAATTTATGAAATGGAATATTTGAATGGTCTGAAGAACAAAAACATCATTTAACGTATGACTGTAGAACGCTTTGCACGCTTCCTGCCAATATATGGTCCACCTGAATGAGGTCACCAAGGTCATCAAGTGCATATTATTCAGAAAGACTGGGAAATGCACTTTATTACACCTTAATGCATTTCTAAAGTTTATGAATGTATTTCATCACTCAGATTAGTGGGCAGAGCCAAAATTGTCCATTTCTGATTCTTATATCGAACCCTTTGATTGCTGGACACATATATGCCTTTTCTGGTTTCTTATCAAAATTGTTCTGATTCCTGTATGAATATCTGTAAATATTGTTAACGAAAATCAATTTCTGATTTGTTAAAAAATATTTTACTCCAGAAAATAAGTCTCCATAAATTCTCTTTCTATATAGTTTATTCCTAATACTTTAACCCTTTTCACACAGACTTGAATTTACTGGTGGCAGTAAATTCTGTTTCTCTAGTTCAAAAAGGCATTTTAAAAAATTATTTATTCTCAATCATAACTCAGGGTCAACAGGTTTAGGTGTTGAGTGGTGTGTGGCTTTCTCAAAACACCTATCACAATTATAAAGTACTGAAATGGAATAGCTGAATGGTCTGTTTTAACCCTCTTGATACTTCAGTGTGAGAACAATCACTCTTCATTTTATCATATATATGGCTACAGAATGTTTTTACGCTTTCCTTTCTGCAGCATTTAATTATATATAGAATGCGGCACCTCTCCGGGTGCACCTTCCATAGTAAGGCATTCTTAACCCTTTACCCAACATGACGGTGAAAACCAGCCAGCGTCATTCACGGAAATTTCCATTCAATTTTCCTTATTTTTTCATTCTTGCTTGAAAAACATTGCTGATGACCTCTCATTGGAATGAGCTCCTTTTTAAAGGGTAAAAATGGAGTATTTAAAGGGATTATTTTAACCCTCTCAATATCTTAATATGGGTCCCCAAACATTTACTTTTGCAATGCAGGAATAATGATAACACTTTCTGTTCTCACAATGTTGCTCTAAACACGCATGGGGCTCTTGGGGGCCGTTTACCTCTATATTCCAACATTACTGAATTCTTTTACTCGCAATATATTTTCCAGAGGTATCATGTACCTTAACATTTTCTTGGTAATATGAATATTTGCATCATCTATAAATATGGCAGATCCGGAGTTGGTGGAGCCAATATTTTTAAAGTGGGTTACGCTTATACTTAAGGTTTGGCATATCCTATAGACATGGGACCAACACCGAATGAGTTGAAACCTTCTGGAAGTTCAAAATGTGGTCCACCTCAATGCGGGCAACGGAGGTCATTAAGAGCATATTTTTCAGACCTATTAGGAATTGCATTTTATACCAACTAATGCTATTCTGAAGATTATACATGTATCATCTCATCATTCAAATAAATGGCAGAGCCAGTAATGTCATTTTCCGATTCCTTGATCGAACCCTTTAAATGGTGTTCACATATATGCATTTTCTGTTTTTTTAGAAGAATTGTTCTGATTCCTGTATGACTATCTGTAAATGCTGTTAACGAAAACCCAATTCTGATTTGTTAAAAACTATTTTACTCCCGAAAATAAGCCTCCATAAATTCGGTTTCTGTATAGTTTTTTCCTGATGCTTTAACCCATTTCACACAGACATGAACTTACTGGATGCAGTAAATTCTGTTTCTCTAGTTTCTTATAAAAATTGTTCTGATTCCCATATGAATATCTGTAAATACTCCTAACGAAAATCCGTTTCTGATTTGTTTAAAAAACATTTTACTACCGAAAATAAGCCTCCATAAATTGTCTTTCTATGTAGGTTTTTCTGACACTTTAACCCTTTTCATACAAACTTGAATTTACTGGTGCAGTTGGGTAACATGGTGTAGTGGCAGATTTAAATCCCGTCATTTTTTGGTGGAAAATCGTGTAATAAACTATGTAATCGAGAATTGTGAATCCATCCTTTCAGCCGTTAGATAAATAAGTCGTTTGTGGGTAAGTGTGAAGAGAAAAACAAGAGGTAAATTTATTTAAATCGTAATACGTTGCGTGAATGTGATATGACCAGTCCAGAGTCCATTGCACTCCTTCCTCGCTTCGCTCGGTAGCATATATATATCTATATATGATATTATATGGCCTGCATGACAAGTTCCAGACTCCTATGAACTACCTTTAGGAAGACTAACGGCCACGAAATTAGAAAAGTTGCGTACCATTCACCTGATAACGATTATCTGTATCATTGGTTATATCAGCCCGTGTCTTGGTTGTATTACCGTCGAAGTGACTCATTGTGGAATGTGGTCGAACAGCTGAAAGTGACGAAAGGAGCTTCTTTATGGAAACACCAAACATTGAATGAATACTGCTGTTTTTGCAGAGAGCGTAATCGCCAATATTGACACGTACTCAAAATAACATCTGCCGTCCAACTGTGCTGCCTGGGGTTTTTGTTTAGCGAAAAGATGTCAACCAAGACCAACTATCAGCATTGATGCGTGCACGGAGCCACTGAATATTTAGTCCATATGGAACACACAGGCTATTGTTAGTCTGTGTGAAACACACAGACTATTGTTTTTGTACGTTTTTTTTTTCTTCTTTTTTTTTCTTTTTCTTCCTTCTTATTCTTTTTCTGCTGTCACCTGTCTTCTATGCACTTCCTTGTCCGCACGATGACTCGAATCTTTCTATCTCGTCTCGCTGAGTTTTGGCATACTGATAGACAGTCAGAAGTTCTCGCCCACCTGTGTTTTTCAGATTCCTGGGGCATTAGGCGTGTCCGTAGGGGTGTTTTGGAAGTGGGTCACGCCGCATCTCAGACGCTGTATGACCCATGGACCTGGGACCAACACTAAATGAGTCAACACTCGATGGAGGTTCAAAATATGGGTGAAGATCATTGAGGTCACTGAGGTTATCTAGAGGTCATTTAGAGAATTTTTCAGAATTGCTGGAAATCACATTTTTGGACCCTCAAAGCATTCCCAAAGTCCATAAGTGCATTTTTACATAAAAAAGTGAGCGTAACCAAAGTATTTGAAAATGGATCACGCTCATATCTCAAGCATGGTATGACGAATGGACCTGAGACTAACACCAAATGAGTCGACATTCAATGGAGGTTCAAAATATGGGTCAAGGTCACTGAGGTCGCCCGGGAGTCATTGAGTACATTTTTCAGAATTGCTGGAAATCACATTTTTAACCCCCTAATGCATTCCCAAAGTCTATAATGCATTTTTACGTAAACAAGTGTGCGTGGCCACAAATCTTTGAAAGCTCATATCTCAAGCACGGTATGACGTGTAAAGATTTGGGACCAACACCAAATGAGCCGCCACTCGATAGAGGTTCACAATATAGGTCAAAGGTCACCCAGGGATCATTGAGTGCATTTTTCAGAATTGCTGGAAATCACATTTCTGAACCCCTCACGCATTCCCTTGATCAAACCCTTTGAATGCTATGCACATATATGCCTTTTCTGGTTTTTCAGAAAAATTGTTCTGATTCCTGTATGAATATCTGTAAAAACTGTGAACGAAAATCCATTTCTGATTTGTTTAGAAATATTTTACTCCCGAAAATAAGCCTCCATGCATTCTCTTTCCATATAGTTTTTTCCTGATACTTTAACCCATTTCACACAGACTTATATTTACTGGATGCAGTAAATTCTGTTTCTCTAGTTTTTGTACGGTTTCGTTTTCTTTCTTTTTTTCTTTTATCTTCCATCTTCTTCTACTTCTTCTTCTTCTTTTTCTTATTCTTCTGTCTTCTGTCTTCTATGCACTTCCTTGTCCGCTCGATAACTCGAAAACGGATCTATCTATCTCGCTGATTTTTGGCATACTGATGGACAGTCAGAAGTTCTCGGCCATCTATGTTTTCAGATTTCTGGGACATTACGGGTGTCCGTAGGGGTGTTTTGAAAGTGGGTCACGCCCACATCTCATGCCTCGTATGACCTATGGACCTGGGACCAACACCCAATGAGTCAGCACTCGATGGAGGTTCAAAATATGGGTCACGGTCACTATTTATTTATTAGTGTTTTAAGGTCACATACTAATGCACAATGGCTAATCATGACCGTGGCAGATTTACGGGTGGAGGAAGCTGGAGTACCCTGAGAGAACCACCGAGCAACGACGAGCAGCTGCCAGCTCCCCAACATCGTAACTCCGCACTGCGGCACAGGCGGGGTTAGATTGGTTGAAGACATGCGCACCATCGACGTGCAGTACGCCTTAGCACACGGCGTCATCGTGCCCCCATGTAGACAATGGGGGTTAAGTGCTCTGCCCAAGGACACAACGCGGGAGTCCGAATCGATCGCTCAGACGGTCACCCATCCGAGGACTAACCGGGCTCGACGTTGCTTAACTTCAGTGATCTGACGAGAACCGGTTACCGCAACGCCACCGCGCCCCAGAGATCACCTAGGGGTCATTGAGTGCATTTTTCAGAATTGCTGGAAATCACCTTTTTGGATCCATAAGCATTCCCAAAGTCCATATGTGCAGTTTTACTTAAAAGAGTGGGCATGGCCAAAATTTTTGAAAGTGGGCTATGCTCATATCCCAAGCATGGTATGACGAATGGACCTGGGACTAACGCAAAACGAGTCGACATTCGATGGAGGTTCAAAATATGGGTCAAGGTCACTGAGGCCACCCAGGGGTCATTGAGTGTTTTTTTTTTCAAAATTGCTGAAAATCACATTTGTGGACCCTCTAGTGCATTCCCTTGATCGAACCCTTTGAATGCTGTACACATATATGCCTTTTCTGGTTTCTTTTAAAAAATTATCTGATTCCTGAATGAATATATTTAAATTCTGTTAACGAAAACCTATTTCTGATTTCTTTAAAGTTATTTTATCCTCAAAAATAAGCCTCAAAAGTATTTCCATTACATTCAGAGAGGGGCACGGTGGATCAGTAGTAGGAGGTACAGGCTGCGAACCGAGAGGTCCCCATTTCGAATCCCACCTGCGGCAACCGCTTTGTGTCTTTGGGGCAAAATGCTCCATGGGCATGGTGACGTTGTGTACTACTGCACATAGATGGAGCCCTTGCACTAACCCTGCTTGTGTGGAATTAGTAAGCTGGCTGTCGAAAGTGTTGTCAAACCCCAATAAATAAATAACATTCATAGAAGGCATGCCTTGATGGTGTAGCTGGAATACCTCTGTTTTCTATGTACTGTTTGTCAACACGATAACACGAATACAATCAATCCTATCTCAATGTTTTTGGTACACTGATAGAGTACCTGTCATTAGTACTCGGTCATCTATGATTTTGAGGCATGTGGGGCTTGGGGCTCTAGAAGTTAAAATATGTTTACAACATATACTGGCAAATGAGTTCGCTGAAGCAAAAGCCATTATCTAAAACAGAATAGAATCTCCTATAAACAAGGGGCGAGAGAGAAACATGTGTCCGCTATTATATAGAATAATATTGTATATTTATTTAGTATCATGTTACAAACATCACTTTCAAATCACGTTGAACAACGAGAAGGAGCGCGGTGGCGTTGCGGTAACCGCTTCTCGTCACATCACCGAAGTTGAGCAACGACGAGCCCGGTTAATCATTGGATGGGTGACCGTCTGAGCTTTCAATTCGGACTCCTGCGTTGTGTCCTTGGGCAAGGCACTTAACCCCGATTGTCCACATGGGGGCGCGATGACGCCTTGTACTAAGGCGTACTGTACGTCGATGGTGCGCATGTCTTCAACCAATCTAACCCTGCCTGTGTGGAGTTACGATGTTGGGGTGCTGGCAGCTGCTCGTCGTTGTTCGGTGTTTCTCTCCGGGTACTCCAGCTTCCTCCACCCGTAAAACTGTCACGGCCATGATTAGCCACTGTGTATAAGTATATGACCTTAAACAGCAATAAGTAAAAAAAAATAAGTAAACAAAGAGAATCCTTCACTTTTCAAAGCATTTTTAAAATTTATTTGTTCTCAATCACAACTCGGGATCGACAGGTTTTGGAATGGAGTGGGGTGCCGCTTTCTGGAAACACCTATCACAGTCATAAAGTAATGAAATGGAATAATTGAATGGTCTGTTTTAACCCTATTAATACTTCAGTGTGAGTACAAACATCTTTAAACATTTTCCAAGCTACAGAATGTTTTTCGCTTTCTTTTCTGTAACATTTAATTCCATTGGGAATGGGACACCTTTTCAGTGTGCCTTCCAAAGTAAAGCAATCTTAATCCTTTACCCAACATAATGGAAAAAACTGTCAGCGTTATTCACAGAAATGTCTATTCAGTTTCAATTACATTTTCTCGTTTCTTAAAGGATTATTTGTTGTTTTATCTGCTGGTGTTTAAGGTCACATATTTCTGCACAATGGCTAATCATGACCACGACAGTTTTACGGGTGGAGGAAGTCGGAGTACTCAGAGAGAACCACCAGGCAACAGCGATCAACTGTCAGCTCCCTTACATACTAACTCCACACAAGAAAGCAAGGTTAGCATTGGTTGAAGACAGGCTGGCCATCGACGTGCAGTACGCCATCCTACGCCCACGTGGGCAATGGGGTGAAGTGTCTTGCCCAAGGACACAGCGCGTTTGCCGCAGGTGGGATTCGAACCGAGGACCTCTCGGCTTGCAGTCTGTTCCTCTACCAACTGCGACACCGCGCCCCCTTTTAAAGTATTAAAATTGAGTATTTGAAGTGAGTATTTTAACCCTCTCAAGGTCTTAATATGTGTTCACGAAATTTTATTTTATGCAAAATCGAGAATAATGAAAACCCTTTCCATTCTCACAATGTTGTTCTAAACACAACTATGGGCATAGATGGGACCCGGGTATTTTGCCACTGCCAATAAGTCTTCAGATAAGCTCTTGGGGGCCTTTAAGGCCTTTTTACGTCTATATTCCAACATTACTGAACTCTTTTGCTCACAATATATTTTCCAGAGGAACATTGTACCTTAACATTTACTAGCTAATATGCATATTTGCCATCATCTACAAATATGGCAGATCCGCAGTTGGTATGACCTATGGGCATGGAACCTTCACCGAATGAGTTGAAACTTAATGGAGGTTCAAAATCTGGTCCATCCCAATGCGGTCAACAGAGGTCATTAACCCTTTACCTAACGTAACGTCCAAAACCGGCCAGCGCTATTCTCAAAAATCGCCAATTAATTTTCATTATTTTTTTCATTATTTGTCTCAAAAACATAGGTTTATGACCCCTCGTTGGAACGAGCTCGTTCCAACGAGGGGTCATAACCTATGTTTTTGAGACAAAAAATGAAAAAAAAATAGTTATTCAAGAATTATTTTTGCAAGTGTCGTCTGCTTTTCAGGTTAGGTAAAAGGTTAAGAGCATATTTTTCAGACCTATTAGGATTTGCATTTTATACCAACTAATGCAATTCTGAAGATTACACATGTATCTCACCATTCATATAAATGGCAGAGCCAGTAATGTCAATTTCTGATTCCTTGATCGTACCCTTTAAATGCTGTGCACATCTATGCGTTTTCTGGTTTCTTAGAAAAATTGTTCTGATTCCTGTTTTAATATCTGAAAATACCGTTAACGAAGAACCCATTTCTGATTTGTTAAAAACTACTTTACTCCCGAAAATAAGCCTCCATAAATTCTCTTTCTATATAGTTTTTTCCCCTGATACTTTAACCCTTTTCACACAGACTTGAACTTACTTGATAAGTAAATTCTGTTTCTCTAGTTTCTACTCGTTTTGCTGCAGTAATTCCCCTTGTGATTTTAGTTCCAGAGTACAGTACGTGGAGGGTGGATTGTAACTAAATCACCCGCGGATATATAGCTATAACTTTCAAATTTTGTATATATGGACAAAAAACACAAGCAATGTTTCAGCCAATGGACCTCCGGGTTTAACCCGGAGGTCCATTGGATGAAACTGTGCTGGTGCTGGTTATGATTTGCAACAAATTTGCAATTATTGCTCGGGTGGAATCTCCACTCTGCGGGTGATTTAATGATAATACACTCTCCACGTACTGTAATTTCAGTTTCATGTCCGCCATTTCTCTAGTTCTGATGACTCCTTTGCTGTTATTCAGTGTTTTATGATGATCTGCTTTTACACAAAATCTATTAGTTTTTTAATATGCATAAGGTTATGCACTTGTATTTGTTTTACGCACTGTGTTAAAATATCCCCGATCTTAGTTTTTTAATATCTTTTACAGTTCCAGCAATACCTTTGATGGCCTTTTCGAGGGCAATATGATTGATAGTACTTAATTTCTTATTTTCTTCGGTCGAGTGTAATAGTATGAACTTTGGAATATGAATATTGTCATCTGGTGGAATTAACGACTGAATCAATTCATCTTCTGAGTCAGAGTTTTGGAATCCGGTGGTCGAAAAAGGTCGTTTTGGTTTTGAATGTTGAGTATCCATATTTAAATTTTAAAGTCGCTCACTGCCCGTTCTCCCGCCCACCACGGAGTCTACCAAGGGGTAGAGTTACTGCTATGCAGTGAACCCTATGCAGTGCCAGTATTCCCACATACTTATACTAGGGCAGTGTACTCAGCCGGTATTGATGCCGAAGCATGCCACTGGCTAATTGACCCGTTTGTGGGAGTGCCATGACTTCAGATGTTGGTCATTCAACAAATCATTTTACAACACACTGTAAAAGTTGCCACTGATCATCAACACGGAAAAACAAACGATGTTCTAAAAGGTAAAAAAGACGTTAACACCCTATAGTTTTTGGTTGGGGACTCCCGTTTGGCCAGAATGGGCCGTCCGACCATCCGTCTACTCTCGAAGTTGGGGCCAAAGCAGTGTATTGAACATGATCTGAAAAATTGAGACCATGGTCAAAGCACTGTATACGACCTGATTTCCATCTTGGAGATTGCCTTAACCAGGGCCAGTAATCCTCAACTTCCAGGATTCCTTCCTCCGGGGCCTTCGGAACGCACCTCACGGGAGAACAAGGTGCATGCAAGATGTTATTAGCAGGAGGGACCATTTTGTTCCGGGGCTGCGTATTCAAATATTCCGCAGCAAACCAGCTCAATTGAGGACAACCTGCTAATTGTAAACCAGCACACCTGCCCAATTGAGCAGGAAGTCCTCTATCCGCCACCTGAGAACCTGCCTAGCAGGGGAAAACCCCTTAGGACGCCCCTGATTTCAGCATACATGGCCATATCATGACCGCTACACAACCATGAATACAAGATCAGCCGATCGTTTACACTCGTGCTACTCACTTCAGAGGACTCATGTAGCAAGCGCTGATTACTAGGTCCCATTGGGTGCGCGATGGTCCAGTAGTTGGAGCATTGGACATTAAACCGAAAGGTCGACAGTTCCATGTAACTTCCGGTAACAGCGTTGTGTTCTTGGGCAAGATACTTCACACCGATTGCTAACATGGGACGTCGATGGTGCACTACCTATAACCGACGCTAACTCTGCATGTGTAGAGTTCGTAAGTTGGTGAGTCTGACTTTTGCTGGTCTCTGTTCGGTCAGGGTGGACAGAGGGGGTTGAAGCCCATGGGAGCACGTGCCCCTCCACGTTTTCCCACGGATATGTTTCGCAGTTACACTATGAGTTAAAATGGGCACAAGCAAACGTGTCAATATACAGGCATTCCTGTAAATTTATTTGAAAATCCAAACAATATTTAGTCAAAGAATCGCGGGGGCGCGGTGGCTCAGTTGGTAGAGGTGCAGGCTGCAAGCCGAGAGGTCCTCGGTTCGAATCCCACCTGCGGCAACCGCGTTGTGTCCTTGGGCAAGACACTTCACCCCGATTGCCTACATGGGGGCACGATGACGCTGTGTACTGAGGCGTACTGCACGTCGATGGTGCGCATGTCTTCACCAATCTAACCCTGCCTGTGCTGCGGTGCAGAGTTCAGAGTTACGATGTTGGAGAGCTGACAGCTGCTCGTCGTTGCTCGGTGGTTCTCTCCGGGTACTCCGGCTTCCTCCACCCGTAAAACTGTCACGGTCACGATTAGCCATTGTGCATAAGTATGTGACCTTAAACACCAATAAATAAATAAATATAGTCAAAGAATCACACTTTCGATTGCTTCTGTCCGTTTCTCCTACTTTAACTATCTTCCGACCCGAAGGTCAGCATTCGGGTTGGAAGATAGTTGAAGTGGAAGAAATGGACAGGACAGTGACCACACAGTGGCATATTCATCTAAACGAGAGACTATAGAGAGTCATGGTACATTTACCGATATACGATTGTAACCTTTCTCACACTGGGTCGAACCATTGTAGCATTGTAAATTTGTGCCCCTCCACAAGCTTCAACCGCCCCTGGCAGAGGATATTTAAATCAATTAGAAGGAAGACAAAAAGGAAAAATGAAAAACAAAGAACAAAAACAGTCTGGTACATTCTTATGAAAGGGGGAGGGAGGAGAACGATTGGGAGTAGCACAGCCATAATAGTTCAAGCACCAGCGACGAAGCACCGTAGAATACGTCGGTTAGGATGTTGAATGCAGGCTTTTAGTACACAGATACATTTGCACACGTGTGTCCCTAATGCTAAAAGATCCTACCAATCACAATTAACGGATAATGCCTATAGAGGTATTCTCATTTAGTGCAAGTTAGTTTTATATTTGTTGATAAAGATGCTAACATATACATCTCTTCTTTCCTGAGTAGTGTGGTGGTAGAGATAAATCAGGTCTCTGACAGTTGAGGGGCACGATCCCAAAAATGCCAAAGATGCCAAAAGGTTAGGTTATCTGAGTTTGTGCCTAGTTCTCTTCAGAATAAGATGTTTACTAAAATCGGTTAGTCTGAATAATGTAGTCTCATACTGCTTCAAATACTAGACGGTTCTCGTCAACCTTTAGAGATACCAAGCCAAATAGCAGATATTGATATCATTATAAGTGGGGAGTGTACCCGGAGTCCTGGTGCGTGTGTCGTGATTGAGTGGACAGTGTAACAGATAATGCTCTGCGGTCTCAAGGTTACCACAGCGGCAGAATTTGATAGGTGGCTTGCGAGCTTGACAGCGCATTTCAAGATATTATGTTCGAGGAGGGTACGGCTACCATTGGTAGAGGTCAGAATTTAATTTTTGTTTGTTGGAATAGAGCATAAGGAGTACTACCTGAACCTATTCTGAACATACATTTTTCTCAATTTTACAATAAACTTTGTAAATTTCTCGTTTGATTTTTTTCTCTGATGGCAGTTTGCCGATGTGTGATTTTGAATTGAAGTGGTTGTTGTAAAATACTGGTAGGCCTACCATGCTGATGTATTCATACACTCTTTAAATGTGCGCCATATTCAGCAAGGAGGTGGCAACAGTTAGAGCCAAAGTTGAGGGGGCCAGGTGGCGGATATTCGCCCTCTGAAAACCCTCAAAAGATTACCGTCGGAGAAAACTCCACAACTTCTTCACATGTGTATTATTTATTTGTTTATTTATTTATTTATTTATTTGTTATTTATTTATTTATTTATTTATTTATTTATTTATCTGGTTTAACAACTCTTTCGACAGACATGCACACCTCGCGTCGGACAGTTTTAGGCGTGGAGGAAGCCGGAGTACCCGGAAAGAACCACCGAGCAGCGGCGACGTATTAACTTACTAACACCACACAAGCAGGGTTCGCACTGGTTGAAGACAAATGCACCATCGGCGTGCATTAGGTCACAGTACTGTACCGCCACCACCATCCCCCCCCCCCCATCCCTTATTTGGGCAATCGGGATTAAGTGCCTTGCCTAAGGACACAATGCAGTTACCCCTGGTATGAGTGTGTATTCTTATTGGGAGAATTGGGGAGGTTGAAATGAAGGCACGTTTGCAATCGTGGGAGTCAATAGTTGGCAGTAACAGAGTATGTTAGTCCCTTGTATTTTACGGACCACTGTATAATCGACATATAATCCTCCCGTGGATCCCTACACAATGTGTGGAGTAGGTCAAGGTTTGGTGCTTGCCCTAAATTGTGGAACAGAAGAATGCAAAACTCTGTTGAGTGTGTCATTGAAATGCTGTGTACTCGAGTGTGTACACTATGGTCATACAAGACAATTATTTTCTAGTCTTGGAAATAAACACAATTTTTGACTCTGTTTATGGGGTTTCAAGTGTACTCCTGCCTGTGAGTAGTACCCTTTCAGTGTACTTGGAGGAAGATTGTTCTTTTCATCAATGCTACAGTCAATACAAGTACTTAATCACTGTAGGTTAGGCCTAGACAAATTAAAAATCTGTTTCTCGGGCCCTCCCTCATTGTCCTTTTGGCTGACGTATGTTCTCGTTTTTATAACCAATGGAAACTTAAAAACGTAAAAATTAAATGGTTTATGTCTTATATTTTACCCAAGTTAATAAAATTGATAAATTTGTCCCTTGAGTACAACAAGGCTTTGCAATGCTTTAGCATTACAACGCCTTTTCGCACTTAAGGGACGAAATGCACCACCACCCATGTTATTATGTACATTATGAGGCCTAAAACATAAAACAAACCAAGAACATGAACTTTTGATGGCAAAGAAATAAGTAAAAAAAATAAAATAAATAAAAACCCGCAGTTTTACAAAACAATGGCATGAGAAACAGATCTACTTTGTGGGGCCTTGATGTCATTCGGCATTCGTCAATAGAGGACTATGAGACTTCATAATGACAATTAATCCTTTGCGTTACATGAAAAGCAGACGGCACTTGCAAAAGAATTATTGAATAATTGATTTTTTTCATTTTTTGTCTCAAAAACATAGGTTATGACCCCTCGTTGGAACGAGCTCGACGAGCTCGTTCCAAAGAGGGGTCATAACCTATGTTTTTGAGACAAAAAAATGAAAAAATAATGAAAATTAATTGGGCACTTTTGTGAATAGCGCTGGCCGTTTTTGGCCGTTACGTTGGGTAAAGGGTTAATAATGCGGAGACAGAACAAAGGGTTGCTTGCAAGTAATTCTGAAATTCAGTGTCATGCTATCAGATACGCGGGTATGATTATCCCACGGCGTGTATTGTGGCATTACCACAGTACTATCAGTGTGGGTTGTTGCGGCCCGCTTGTTAGCCTATTTAGGAGAAATCTGTAGTGACGGGAGAGTTTTAAATCTCCAGTGTGTCCCGACCTGAGAGGAACCCAGAAATTGAGACAACAATTGCGAGTGGGGAATAGGAGAGTACTCGCGTTGAGGGGAGGGTTCAAATGCTTCATTTTAGAGTAAAGGTGTCTACAATTCACTGCGAGGCCATCGGGCACCATCGAGGCTCAAGTGTTGAATCAGTAGCAGATCAATAGAGGAGTATGCGGAAGCAAAGTAGCCAAGGCGAGATCAGTGAAAAGATGGATGACTGATTGACTCCGGTTTACGGGGTCCAGACAACGAATAGGTATGCAAACGTTGCCACCAAAGATGCAAGAGAAGAACGAAGATCCTGCCCATCAGATATCAAGGGGACACAACATTACAAGTAAGTTGGACGAGAATGTTGTGTGAAATATATACATGGAGAAATCTGGGATAGACCGATAGAGGCCCAGTCAGTTATAACTCTAGGAGTGGAGGTGGGGTTGTCTGTCAGAACTGGGGGCATATGGTTTCAACTCTGGGGCTTCTCCATAACCCGTAAGCCACAACTATGTTCGGTTATCTTCGGATAGTACCATACATTGAAAGGAGACTGATTTGACATCAATGTACGTACTGTCGTACTTCTGGTCTCGTGTGATTGCACAAAATGTCGAGTTAGAGTGTGCAACAGAGAATGTTATAATGCACAGTACTCAGCGTAGACAAGGCAAAGCAACCAACTGATATATTAGGCCAATTATAGACATGTTCTCGTTTGTATGTCTTGGAGCAAAGTAGAAAAAAAACACTTAATCCTTTGAACGCGAAAGGCCACTTTTCCAGCCAAGGAATCTGATACGTCATAATTTCATTTAGTATGCTGGTTGCTAAGTGAATGTGTGCGGTAGACCAATCACTATTTTCACCGTGCAGCCCCAAGGCTCTTCCAATTCCTGCCACTGATCTGACAAGGAAGATACCACTAGGGTTCAAAGGGTTAAGTAATTCAGACTGATTTAAGTTATACAGTGGAAAAACTTGGACTGATTAGTGACCTTGACGAAGCTGGTGCATAATTGGCGAGCTGGTGATGTAACAATGATAGACATATGTCGTCTACAATACGTAAGCTCTGCCCATATTACTTTACCCCTAAGGGTTTGCTTATGGACTGTGTTCATGCTGTCGGGTTCCAATTTGGTCAATTGCACTAAACATTTTGATTTGCAACCCCAAATCGTCATTGGCTAAAATGTTGGTACTTTTTGTGCAGACTCGCGACTCGCTTGGTCCACTGGATTAACAGTAGTAATCAGTCGATTAATCTATTATTGTCTTAGTGCAGCGATTGGTCACACAGGAAGGGCGGAAGTTTGTTATAAATAAACAATGCTGAACAAACGTAAAAAATTCTCGAAGGCTCAGGAAGGCTTTCACTTTTTTTGACGTCTCACAATGACCGATCACCTTTTAACCCTTTACCCAACGTAACGGCCAAAACCGGCCAACGTTATTCACAAAATTCACCATTCAATTTTTATTACTTTTTTCATTTTTTGCCACAAAAAACATAGCTTATGACCCCTCATTGGAACGAGCTCAACGAACTCGTTCCAATGAGGGGTCATAAGCTATGTTTTTGACGCAAAAAAAAAAAAAAATTAAAAAAAATAATGCTTCAAGAATTTTATTTGCAAGTGTCGTCTGCTTTTCGTGTTAGGTAAAGGGATAAGAAATAACGGGAACATTTCTTTCTCAAACAATACTGATAACTCCTTTTTGGAATTAGCTAGTAGGGCTCCTTCAAAGAAGGAATCATAAGCAGTGTTCATCCTGACCCCAAACTGTCTGGTGCCAAGTTTCAAGTCATTCCTGGTTGCCCTGGATATTTTTATGACAAACAAAGCCGACAGAACTCCAAAGTTCTTACGAAATCCCTGACGAAAAGGGTGGCCAATTAAACAACATCTTTGCCACTGATTCAATTTTATAATCAGGCTGAATGATGTCACTTCGTACACCTGTTGTTGTACTTAGATAATAACAGATTAATCGACTAATTACCGTTAATTCGTTGAACGTTGCGAGCTCGCGAGTCTTTACAATAGGCAACATTTAATTAGATGTCAGTGATGATGTGCACATTTTTTCGTGGCAATGCAAATTGAATATTTACAACATATTTCAGTTATCATTTACAAAAAAAAAAAAAAAAAAAAACGTGCCGAGCTTTGAAAGTTGCTATAGTGTTGTCAGTTTACGTGCTAGGTAAGCACAATGACGTTTGGTGGCGTGAAAGCTGTTATGCTGTGACTACGGTCACAGCGTAACAGCCTTGACGTCACCAAACGTCATCGGTGGGAGGAGTTACCGCTATTTTATGGAAGAAAGATGTTGTTTGAGTGGCGACGTCTCTCCCTTACGTTCTTGCAGTCCAGCAGTATAGAGACAAATGGCCTTATCTGCTGACTGATGAATGGCAGCGGTGCTTAATTTTTTATCGTGCGCGCGTCAACAGAGAAGAACGTTCAGAGAGTTTCAATGTTTACTCTAGACGTAAATGGGGCAGCAGCTCACTTTTCCCGAAACATGTCAACCTTATGTAAATTGATGCCTGCGATCCCTAACACTGGTTCAATTTCCCCACACTCTAATATTTCTTGGGTCATTTTGCTAACGCTATTCCATCACTTTATGGACACTTTTGCCTTCACAAAGTACTCAGCATGCTACACTTTGTATGAAAATGTAATTGTTTTCTCCTGGGTGGACCCTGGACATTCGCCTATCACAGGAAGGGGCGGACTGAACCAATAAAAGTTACCGGAAAATACACCAAGGGGCCGCATACCCGGAGAAAATGTTGCTTTTGAGAACTGAACGAACGGGGCTTCCTTGCGTCTGAGCGATCAAAAGCAGTCCACAGAGAGGATATTTAGATGACATTTTTATATCATCTCCATCGATCATACGACAAAAATGGTTCTACCGTCGGGGGGGGGGGGGGGGGGGGGCATCGGGAAGACCATAGTTTGGCCCAATTGGAGAAAAAATTATTTTTTGAAATTGAAGAAGCCCCGTTTCCTATTCATCTGAGCGATCAATGGCATTCTAGACTGCCAGTATATCGAAATGTCCTCTATGTGGATTGCTAGTCCACATAGAACACATTTCGATACACCGGCCGCCTATGCAATCAGATCCATTTCGCCTTTTGGTCATTCTCACGAAATTTCACGTACCAACAAGTGTTGGTCTGCTTCAATCAATGGGGCCCCCGGGGGGGGGTGGGGGGGGGGGCTTAGTAGAGGGTCCACCGGGAAGTCCGCCTCTGTTGAGACGGGGTGCACACTCATTACCCAGCGCGGGGAGAAATGAAGTGGAGAAAACTATTTTTCTTCTACCACTGGCAACAAAAAAATATTTTGTCCATCCCACTTCATTTAGCTTTACCCCTGAATAGGGGCCAAATTGACATTAATCACTCACGAACGGCGTGAGAAAAGTGAGGTTAAAAGATGTATATGTATAATTCACGTATGGTGAGCGAGAGTAAAACTCTTATTTTTTCTACATGTAACTTACAGAAAAAGATTACTGAATGACCTCTTTCGGTGTACGAACAGTCCTCAAAAAGGATTTGATCCCAAGGTGTCACGATGCAATCTATCACCAGGGTTCAGAAGATATTTTCTGAAATTAGTGACCGCTAACCATTTAATCGTGCATTTTCCTCCACCAAAACATAGATCCCGTCTCCCTTGCCAGAGTTATTAGTTTGTTTCTGGCGCCGGTGATATGTGGAATATTTAACAAACTGATGGGGGGGGGGGGGGGGAGGGGCACTCATACCATTCTCCATTACACCCCCTCCCCAATAATTTTTCCAGTCGGGAGATTTTCATCTGGATTGGAGTTTTAGATTCGTTCTTACTTGTCATGTAATTTCTTACGAGACTCGATTTGAACTGGGACACAGACAATCTGTCACAGAAATGGATATCTGCGGTACACGATTCGAGCCGTTTGAGGCCCAGCATCACCAATGAGTTCCGGTATATTGTGTGTTTTAATTGGGCATCTGATAACCGTTACTTATTCCCAGTTCCTTATCCGAATTTCGTTATCAACCGCAATTTAGTTTGTGCAATTTGATAAATTGCCACCCGACTGCATGAACATATGCTTTAGACAGATGAAATGGTGGTTTAAGAGCTGACGTGACAACCGTTACATTATTCCCAATTCCTTATTCGACATTCGTTATCAACCGATAAAATCGGTTGATAAAAATGTCGAATAAGGAACTGGGTATAAGTAACGATTGTACTTGCGTCACGACTACTATATGTATATTTTAGTAAATTTCAAAGAAATCTCATGTTTTTGAACTACAATACAGACTGACTAATATTCCACATACAGTACGTGGAGAGTGTATTATCACTAAATCACCCGCAGAGTGGAGATTCTACCCAAGTAATAATTGCAAATTTATTGCAAAGCATAACAAGTACAAGCAAAGTTCCAGCCAATGGACCTCCGGGTACACCCGGAGGTCCATTGGCTGAAACATTGCTTGTGTTCATTATCCACATGTGCAGAATTTGAAAGTGATACTTTGGGTGATAACTCCACTCCCCAGGTGATTTCTTTATAATCCACTCTCCACGTACTGTACATCATCAAGACGTGCTTCTGCATACACGAATTGTTCTATCAAACAAAATCAATAACACTTCTTAAACCGGGGACGTGACAATCGTTACTTATTTCCAGTTCCTTATTCAGCATGCATTTTTATAAATCGATTTTATCGGTTGATTACGAATGTCTAATAAGGAACTGGGTATAAGTAACGGTTGTAACATCGGCTCTTAAACTTAATGATCCTTCTAAAGCATATCATGTTCACGCTATCGGGTGCCAATTTATCAAATGGCACTAAATAGGTTTGATTCGGACAAAAAAATCTTCATTGGCCAAAAGTTTGGCCCCAAAAAATAAAACATTGCAGGATATGAACTTTACAAAAGGCGGAATTTAATTAGATAAATACTTTTTACCGTCGCGAGCGACTAGCAATGGTATGCAGATTTATCTAATTAAATGCTGCCTTTTGTAAAGACTCGCGAGCTCGCAAAGTCAAACGAATTAACAGCAATTAATCTATTAGTATCTAAGTACAACAACAGGTGTACGAAGTGACATCATTCAGCCTAATTATAAAATGAATCAGTGGCATAGATGTTGTTTAATTGGCTACCCTTTTCGCCAGGGATTTCGTAAGAACTTTGTAGTTC
Source organism: Pictodentalium vernedei (assembly GCA_031216915.1). Classification (NCBI taxonomy): domain Eukaryota; kingdom Metazoa; phylum Mollusca; class Scaphopoda; order Dentaliida; family Dentaliidae; genus Pictodentalium; species Pictodentalium vernedei. Next base: position 137,336,262 of record CM062288.1, on the reverse strand, counting down.
TGTCGGATTTGTTTGTCACAAAAATATCCAGAGCAACCAGGAACGGTAAGAAAATTGGCATCAGACAATTTGGGGTCAGGATGAACACTGCTTACGATTCCTTCTTTGAAGGAGCTCCACTAGCTAATTCCAAAAAGGAGTTATCAGTATTGTTTGAGAAAGAAATGTTCCCGTTATTTCTTATCCCATTACCTAACACGAAAAGCAGACGACACTTGCAAATAAAATTATTGATGCACTAATTTGTTTGATTTTTTGTGTCAAAAACATAGCTTATGACCCCTCATTGGAACGAGCTCGTTGAGCTCGTTCCAATGAGGTGCCGCCATAAGCTATGTTTTTGTAACAAAAAAAATGAATGGAGAATTTTATGAGTAACGCTGGCCAGTTTTGGTCGTTACGTTGGGTAAAGGGTTATTTCGGTCTTTGGAAGACATACTCTTACAATTTTCTACAACTGGCGAGCAAAAGTTTAACACTTTACCCAACCAACGCGATATCAAAAATTATTATTTTAATTACTGTTTTTTAAACTATTTTTCTAAAAAAATGAACAAAACTATATCATGTGACACATCTTTGGAACGAGCTCGGCGAGCTCGTTCCAATGAGGGTCACATGATATGGTTTTGTTGAATTTATTTTAAGGTTCTATATAAGTAAGAGAAATTTAATTACTTTGAAATTCCCACCTCAGATGTTCCTTAAATCCAAAATATACACAAAGTATACATCGAAATGAAGGTTGTGATGCAGAGAATACGAAAAATATATGTAGTCAACTCAGACTTGACAGCATGCACCAATGGTTCCTGGAAGTCTGCTACCACAGTCGTACCTGATCTGATAACAAAACGGCGAACAGAAAAAAAAAAACAGAGCTGCGTGGGGGTAAAATCCAAAACCCTAGGCTTTGTTTTCGTTAAATGTTTGTTGACATTTTGGTCAAGGTCATCTGGGCCAAAAAAACATAGATATACAATGCCTTCTAAAATCAAATAATGAGAAAGAGCGCCTTCATACTACACACCATTACTATGAGTAAACAGCACAGTTGCCATATTAGTTGCAAGGTGTAATGGCACCTGTTTGAATTTCTTTGACTAAGGCGATCGTTTCTCGATGAAAATTCACGGTATCGCGTGATATGCGCATGTCCGTCGATCAAGGAACCTTCTTCATTAAGGGCCTATATAAGTAATGAAATTTTGTTTATTTTGAAAATTCTCACCTCTCATATTCCTTAAATTCAGATTAAATATACACAAATTATACATCAAAATGAAGATTGGGGTGTATAGAACACGAAACACATATGTAATCAACTCATAGAGTCGACTGTATGCACCACTGGTTCCTGAAAGTCTGCTGCCGTATTCGCACCAGAACTGATAATTTAATAATATTTCACGAAAACAACTTGTGGCCAAATGTGCTTTACATATCCAAGAACAAAGCTAGGAGATCAATTTTTTTCAAAACACGGCGACAGAGCTGCATGGGGGTAAATTCCAAAGCCTTTGCTTTTGTTTACGTATGAGTATACTTTCGATTTCCGGTCGACGTCATCGGACGGAAAAGGCATGTAAAAACAAGGCTGTCTAAAATCAAATAATGAAAAAGATTACACAGTTACCATATTCAATGCAAGGCATCATTATACCTGTTGAAATTTCTTAGAATTACGATTTTGTTTTTCGATGGAAATTCGTGGTAACGAGTGATTTGCGCATGTCTGTCGAGCATGGAAACCATCTTCAATAAAAAATGCAGACAGTGTTGTCCTTTTCTAAAATGCAGTCCTATTGCTGTATTCGAAAGTGTTTTGAATGCCTAGCTTTGTTCTTGGATATATGAAGCACATTTGGCCACAAGTTGTTCTGATGAAATATTATTTTATTATCAGTTCTGGTGCGAATACGGTAGCAGACTTTCAGGAACCAGTGGTGCCACTGTCGACTCTATGAGTTGATTACACATGTGTTTCGTGTTCTACACATCCCAACCTTCATTTTGATGTATAATTTGTGTATATGTAATCTGAATGTAAGGCATATGAGAGGTGAGCATTTCAAAATAAACAAAATTTCATTACTTATATAGGCCCTTAAAAAAATGCCTAGCTTTGTTCTTGGATATCTGAAGCACATTTGGTTACGAGTTCTACGTAAATACTACTTTATTATCAGTTCTGGTAAGAACACGATAGCCGACTTCCAGGAATCATTGGCGCCTGCTGACAAGTCTGTGAGTTGACAGCATATATTTTTCGTGCTTTATACACAACAATCTTCACTTTGATGTATAAGTTGTGAATATTTAATTTGAATTTATGAAATATCAGAGGTGGGAATTTCAAAGCAAACAAATTTCTGTTACGTATATAGCACCTGAAACCCCAATAAATAAATCAATAATAGTATGTTTGTGGGCAATTTTGTGTCTCTCCTGCAGTAATAGAGGAGCGTCTGGATTTTCTGGATAAGGTCACATGACTTTGTGTGGAAGGCAACGATGTGATATTAAAAAAAATGCCGAAATCTCTCTGAATTTCATAATAAAGAATAAAGTGATGATTAAAAGGAAAAACTCAATCTTACCAGAATCTTTTAAATTACAGGATCTTTTATGCGAAATTAACACATTCCATATAAATTCACACACGGTCAATCGAAACACAGAAATCCAAAACTGAATGAAAAAAAACTGGTCCTTGCTCTTCTTGTTAGCGAATCCCTGAAGCAAAACAAAATTACACAACTAGTTTTAAAGCTGAAATAAAATACACCAACCGAAAAAGGTCACAATTCCCCACTGAAAGTCGTTTAATAAACAACACGCGATCTTATTACATGTGAAAGTATTCGAAACGTAAGCTCAAGAATCTGTGTCTATTTTCTTGTCATGGATGAAATAGCTCTTAAATCTTACCAACAAAGGAAAAAGCTGACTCATTTGAAAAACGCCAGAAGAGCGAGAAAAAAGCTCTAACCTGTCAGTGAATAGCCTAAGCGCTTCATGCAAATAATGTAACACTGACAAATTTCTACCAAACAATTCACCTCGAGAATACAGTATTGACTGATTTTGTGCACCAAAGCATTTTCAAAGTTTCTAGAATTAACGTAGAAAATGCAGTTATATGATACACTGTTTGAAAGGGATTTAAAAGCCCTTTCAAACAGTGTATCACATAATGGGATTTTATGAGTAAAAGACAAAGAACTACAAAGATCTCGCCCCCATTCCAGAAAGGTTAACGGCATTATAATTGTTAAACATTAACATTTAGACGTATGTAAACTGAGTGTGCCCTGAGGCAGTGTTGTAAATTGTCATTATCGATTTAATGATAGTGACTCCATGAGAGAGACAATTATCCATAGAAGAAAAGATCGTTATCCAGAACTGTGAATACAAAAGCAAAAGAATTTCGACCAGATTGCGTCACAATCGTCAGCGAACGAAAGAGCATTAGGGCCATTCCGTTAGAAAAAAAATATACTCACAACTCGGAAGTCATTATAACGAGTTGTGAAGTCGTTGTAACGACTTGTGAAGTCGTTATAACGAGTTGTGATTATATTTTTTTTTCTGACGGATTGGCCCTAATGCTCTTTCATATCAGCGGCCTGGTCATATGGAGATTGTTTGAGGGACGCGTACACCCATTTTTCCTGAGAAATGTCAATCCATAAAACTGTTTCTTGTACTCTCACCCGAATATTTCTAAGGTCATTTTGCGATAGTTATTTCTCCACTTTGTGGGTACCCAAGTCTTTAACCCTTTACCCAACGTAACGGCCAAAACCGGCCAGCGCTATTCTCAAAAATCGCCAATTAATTTTCAAAATATTTTCATTTTTTGTCTCAAAAACATAGGTTATGACCCCTCGTTGGAATGAGCTCGTCGAGCTCGTTCCAACGAGGGGTCATAACCTATGTTTTTGAGACAAAAAATGAAAAAAATTAGTTATTCAAGAATTTTTTTTGCAAGTGTCGTCTGCTTTTCATGTTAGGTAAAGGGTTAAAAGGGATCTCGGTGACTCAGTGGTTACGGCATTGGACTTCAAACCGAAAGGTCCACGGTTTGAACACCGCCGGGGGTAACAGTAATGTATCCTTGGGCAAGGCACTTCATTCCGATTACCCATGTGGGGGCGCTGAGTACTATAGCGTACTGCACGACGTTAGTGCACTTGGCTTCAACCCTGCTTGTGTGGAGTTAATACGTTGGGGAGTCTGACAGGTGCTCACCGTTGCTCGGTTGTACTCCGACTTCCCCACCTGTAAAACTGTTCGATACGAGGTGACCATGGCTATCGTTAAACCCAAAATAAATAATTACATAAGTATATAAATAGGTTTTTATACCCCCCCCCCCCCCCCCCAGCTTACGGAAGGCCTCGGACCTTCATCCATGGACGATACACACTTAAGCTAGTACAGGATGAAAAGAAGCAAGAAAAATATTTTGTCTCCCCCACTTCATGTAGCTATCGAAATCTCCTCGACATTCTCTGTGTGCCTTTCTCCCCACAACACTGTAGAATATCATCTGCCGTAAAATAAATGCTTGTTATTTTCGTTAGCTTTCTTTGATTCGTATTTATTTATTTATTTGGGTTTAACGACACTTTCGACAGCCAGGATCACCCCGTGTGGGTCAATTGTGCGGGTATAAGAAGGTTAAGTACTCGAAGAGAACCACATAGCAGCAGCGAGTAACTATCAGACTTCCCAACGTACCAACTCCGCACCTTCAGGTTTAGCATTGATTGAAGGCAAGCTCACCATTGACGGATATTACCTCTTTAGTACACAGTGCCACCGTGCTCCCATGTGGGCATTCGGGATTAAGTGCCTTGCCCAAGGACACAACGCAGCTTGCCCTGGTCAGGATCGAATCGTCGATTTCTCGAGTTGAAGTCCGATACTCTAACCACCGCGATTTATTTGATTCGGATTTGTTTTCACAATATTTTATTGATGAAATTTCGAGCCACGGTTCTCTAAGCCCTTTCCAACAAAATGTTACATCGCACGGCATCATCGGCATGACGAAAGAAAGTCAAGACAAAGGCTAAGCTGCAGTATTCTCGGTGGCCCACCTCAGCCTTTGGCATCATACAGGTAAACATATCTGTGTTATTTTGTTCCCTTGTTTGAACAATTCTGACAAAGCTTCACCTGAAAAAATATAAGGTAATCTTTCTGAGGCCACCGTAATTTCAAATCTGTACAAGTCAATATGGGGCATTCATTTCTGGACGTGAGGGAATGAAACGGATCTGAAAGTGCCAAACAGGCTAACCACAGGGAACTATATAAGCTAGAGCCCTGCGAATCAAGATGTTCTCCTTGTAGTATACACTGATATTGTCATCCTTGGGAGACAATGGGTAGACAGCCAATCTGGCTATGTTGTCTCCATGCAGTATACACTGATATTGTCATGCTTGAATAGTGTTAATTTACATACCTTTTTTTGTATCCTTAAAACACTCTTTACTACCGTATGCCGTATGTATCATTTCTATATGTGTCATATATACTGCAAAATAAAGAAACCAATCAATCAATCAATCAATCTCTCGAATCGAATCTCAAATCGAATTAAGCAAAAGGTTCGAATCAGAATCAAATGACCAATTGAATCCACTTTGTAATTGTTTCGATTCTTCGGCCTACTGGTGCCGATGGGGGGGGGGGGGGGGGGGGCGGTGGCTCAGTAGGTAGAGGTGCAGGCTGCAAGCCGAGAGGTCCTTGGTTCGAATCCCACCTGCAGCATCCGCGTTGTGTCCTTGGGCAAGACATTTCACCCCCATTGCCTACGTGGGGGCAGGGTGGCGTTGTGTACTAAGGCGTACTGCACGTCGATGGTGCGCTTGTCTTCAACCAATGCTAATCCTGCTTGTGTGGAGTTAGTATGTTGGGGAGTATGTATGCTCGCCATGGCTCGGTGGTTCTCTCCGGGTACTCCGGTTTCCTCCACCCGTAAAACTGTCGTGGCCATGATTAGCCATAGTGCATAAATATGTGACCTTAAACACCAATAAATAAATAGCTGGTGCCGATATATCCGTCGTGAACCCAATATCTATAAGCATACTAGACTATCAGAAAATTGACAGGTATCACAAAGGTGGGGGTGGTCGAAGAAAAAGCCATTATCGTCCTTTGAGTGCAACAAGGCGCCATCTGCAATGCCAGAGCATTGCAGATGGCGCATTGGTGCACTTAACGGACGATACATTGTGCAAACAAGCCCTAACGCAATCTTCACTGTCGCTTGAAATGGCATTTTTATGAATTTTCCGACTGAATTTGTGCTATCTAGTTTTATTCATCACAAAACTGCAGGGTGAGCTGTTATCTTCAGAATGTCGAGAATAAAGAATTGTATCGAATCCAAATCTATCCGGGATTGGATTTGTTTCGAATAATCGAGATGGTTTCGAATCGAATAGAATTAGTGACAAGATTCAAAATCGAATCGAATCTCAAACCTTCGCCGGACCCTAATATATGCTCAAATTCTTCAAGCATTTGTCTCTTCTGATCTGACGGACGTTCTGTAATAAAGTGTGTGCCCAATCAAGGAGTAAGGAATAGGTTCTTGTACGATTCAAGATTCTTGACCCTGGGGGCATATTTACATCCTGCTCTCGATATGCACCCATCTTCCATTCCCACCCAATTCCCACGACGTAGAGATAATTAGAAGCCGACGTCTAGAGGTTTTTGCCACTGAAGTATCGGACTTCAAACCAAGAGGTCGACGATTCGCTCCTGACCAGGTCTAGCTCGTTGTGTCCTTGGGCAAGGTACTTAATCTCGATTGCCCATATGGCCCTTAACCCTTTACCCAACGTAACGGCCAAAACCGGCCAGCGTTATTCACAAAAATCGCCAATTAATTTTAATTATTTTTTTTTCATTTTTTTGTCTCAAAAACGTAGGTTATCAGACAAAAAATGAAAAAATTAGTTATTCGAGAGAATTTTATTTTCAAGTGTCGTCTGCTTTTCATGTTAGGTAAAGGGTTAACGAATCATTCGGCAGCATTTATCAAACCAAACTTGAGTAGATGACAAATGTACAAATTCATGAGCCAAGAGAGTACACGAAGCCTCTATTTGGAATTATTTTGAAGTGCAGATCCCACAAATTAAAGGCTTCACGTTTTGAGGATGTGCTCCATATTTTCATTGGAGTGAATTTATTTTGTCTGTTTGGATTTGTCTTGATACAATTTATGGGGGAGAGCCTACAGGCGACCTCCCATAAATTGTAACAAGGCAAATATATGTGAGCAAATTCTGATGACCAAAAATAATTTACCTTCTCCCTCTTATAAAATACGAGGGCAACATTTTAATTAACCCTTTACCCAACGCAGACGATATCAAAATTCATTATTTTAAATAACATTTTTTTTAAATTTTCAAAAAATTTCCACAAAACCATATCATGTGACCCCTCGTTGGAACGAGGGGTCACATGATATGATTTTGTGGAAATTTTTTGAAAAATATTTTTTCAACTGCTGAATTTGCATATTACGCGGGCGGATGAGGGCGATTCGTTGGGTAAAGGGTTAATCCTCATCGACCAATGACTGTGGTGATTTGGCTTTCAGTGTGGAGAATCAATGAACAGTGAATGATCAAGTCGCTCTAGACAAAGTTCCTGAGGTAATTCCTCGTGTTGTCCCAGAAATACCAATAGACCCACCCTCGTTATCAATTTTCACAAACATGTCTGTTTGAATCAAATTTCCCCATAACCGCGGGATGTAAAGCATTACTTGTTTACTGTGACAACAAGATCTGTTTAATGGTGAGATAGGACCAAGTCACCAATGCTTGGGGTGTAAGTCCTCTAAAACGGGCAACATGGGTATATACGATTGACTACACTTGACTTTGTCTCCACGTCTGCTGTCACGATCAGCCATTGTGCAGAAATAGGTGACCTTAAACACCAATAAATAAATAACAATTGATGCAAATGGATTTGAGAAATCATTGGGTTCTATTTAAATAATGACATAAAAAGGTAGTACAGTTAAAACTAGATGTCTTGTCATGAAATGCCCACAAATAGCACGTCGATCTGCGCGTTAATCTACGCGTTATGACCATAGTAAGGCTATCAAATTCTGTACATATGGCCTGTGCACAAGCAATGTTTCAGCCAATGGACCTCCGGGTAACCCGGAGGTCCATTGGCAGAAACATTGCCTGTGTTTGCGATGAGTAACCAGAAGAACCTGCCATGCTTTCGATGCCATTCGATATGGCAATTCCGCGCAATTCCTACGCGCATTTAAGCCTAGATAAGCGCACAGTTCGTGACAGGACTTCTAGTTTTAACTGTATATGGGCTCAAAATGAATGTTGTTCGATTTCTTCAGTGTTGAAACATCAAACAGCTAATTATTTGCATTCAGACATTTACTCTATTCTTTTGAAATAAAATTTCAGTGAGGCCACACGGGCTGTAAATAGAAACTGATTAGTAGTAGGAGAGAGGCAGATCTGGCCCCCATTGTCCGGAGCGTTGCTGGAGGCGCTAGTATTAAATTCCCATAGGATCCGGAGCTTTGCCGGAGCCGATATACGAGACATGTTTCACGCCCCATCCAGCAAAATCCGGCAAGTCGTGTACGTACCGAATATATAACGTATGCCATGTATTGTTTATGTATGTACATGGGTTTTGGGATATCGTCGTCTGAGTGCTAGAATAGCACTCAGGCGAGGATATAGTTTTGGGTATGTGGGGGAAGATTGATTGGGAGGGGAGAGTTTTCTCGGAACTTTTCCACGCGAAACGGTTGACGTTGTCGGTGACACTGTGGCGTCATTATGCACAGGTGACGTCATAGAGATGTTTGCCGTTGTGCACAATGTACAAACCAATATGACATTGTTCAGGACAGAGCATGTCGGATTTCTTGGCTTGGACTAATACAGTAGTATGGTATGAGAGGTATATACCCCAGTTGGCCTATTTTTGCTCCTTAGCACTATTAATCTACGAATGCTTTATATTCTCTGTAACTGGTATGTGTAGTTCGTAAAGATAGGACAGGCGATATTGTGGGATGGAGTGGGAGTATTGCCTGACTGTACCCCTGTAGGCCTAGTGTTAACCTTTGGAACTACTAATCGATTTATGCTTTATATTATAATATGATTGGTATAGGTAAAACATAATGCTAGGCCATGCGCTATTGTGTGGAGGGTGCGACAACGCTTGGTTGATTAGTGTGGTAGTATAGGGAGAGAGGGTACAGACCGTACGTTCTATACTACCGTACAAAACAACCAAGCAATATACCCCCACCCCACTTCATCCACCAATACTGCCTGCCCTAGCATTACGTACTACCTATACCAGCCAGAGGATAACACAAAGCATTCGGTGGGTTAATAGTACTAAGGACCAATAGTAGACCAGCTGGGGTTATATACCGCCCATGGATGGGGCGTAAACATGTCTTATATCGCCACCGACAAAACTCCGGTTTCTCTTGGAATTTAACACCAGCAACTCCGGCAAACTCCGGGTAATGTGATCTGATTTGTCCCTCTCCTACTAATCTGATCTAAAAATTATCCGCTTCATAAATTATTAGATGTGGAGTGTGTCTGGTGTCGTTGTATGGATTTAACCCTTTACCCAAGCTGAAAAGCAGACGACACTTGCAAAAATAATTCTTGAATAACTAATTTTTTTTCATTCTTTGTCTCAAAAACATAGGTTATGACCCCTCGTTGGAACGAGCTCGTCGAGCTCGTTCCAACGAGGGGTCATAACCTATGTTTTTGAGACAAAAAATGAAAAAAATAATGAAACTTAATTAGCGATTTTTGAGAATGGCGCTGGCCGGTTTTGGCCGTTAAGTTAGGTAAAGGGTTAAACGATTTTCTCATTAGTGGGAACGAAAAATAAGGATTTCTAGGAACGGCTTCAAGAAAACAAGATTCCTTTTTTTACTATGGGCGCTCGGGGACGTAGCTAGAGGCCTTTGTATGGGGGGGGGGGGGGGGGGGTGTTAGACCCTTTGAAATTTCAACTGGGAATCCCGGCACATGAGCACCGTAGGATGGTAGGCGCAAAACTGCGAGCGCCAAAGGCGCGAATCTTTAGCAGAGGGTCTGTGGTCCTCCCCTAGAAAATTTTGAAAAATTGATGTGCTCAGATGCGTTTTCATGGGTTCTGGTAATAGTTATAAGGCTAATTTTCAGTTCCAAATTCAGTGATTTTTTTGTAGGGAAACATTTTTAATTCGAGTTGGATACCAATTTTCAATATCTTGCTTTGCCCGAATTTTCCCCAGTGGCTCATACGCCTACTGACTGACGGACAAATTTGAAACATCGCCTTTGGGAAAGTGAGAGTTTTGTGTTTCTAGAGCATTTCACAGGCACTTGACATGACAACAAGTACTTTTTTATTAACCCTTTGAACTCGTAAGACCGCTTTTCCGGTCCAGGATCATGACACACCATACATTTAAAAAGTAGAATGGCTGCTCAGTGAATTTGTAGGGTAGACCAATCGATATTTTCAACGTGCAGCCCAAAGGCTGCACGTTGAGAATATGGATTGGTCTACACCAAATGGTGATTATGGACTTTTCTAATTGATGTCAGTCAGACTGCAGGTCGCGTGGAGTCGGAATTCTTTGACCCGATTTTCACCCGAATGACTCGGTAGTCGGAATATTTCCTTATTATGGTCCTCCAGTCGGAAAAATAGGTTTGTTGGTGAATTATACCGTATATTCAGTAGTTTTTTTAAATTTCTAACTGTTGATATTTTTGCCTTCCGAATTTCCAACTATTGAGCTTTTGACAAATATTGGGGGGGAGACCCCCTCCCCCACTCCCTCCCTGTCGCGACGTCCCTGTGGGTGCTTCAGGAAAATTATAGGCATGTCCAGTAGCGCAGTCGTTGAATCATTCAAAACCTCATCACCTGCGTGTTTTCTCCTGCTTTGTCACGCTGTTTAGGCTATTTTTAAACCGAAGCGGAAAGTATTGGAGTCCTAAAATTTCCAGCACAACGTTCACAGATGAATCGAAATTGTTTTAGAGTGAAAAATTGGTAAAGCCTTTCTTTAGAAGAGACGCATGCACTGTAGAACAAAATTTTCGATGGAAGTTTAACAATTGCATTAGATTTATATGGACGACAATCCACCTGAACAGTCTACATAATATGACGTTACGTTCAGACGCAAGCTCTCATGCAACTAGTCTAATTTTATATGAAATCCCACACTGTTATAGACTGTGTGTTCACCCACGTTTCGTGGAGTTTAGACGCATACTGTTTTTCATGAAATGTGAGATCCACTTACACTCATAAACATACATATATTCTTTCGTTCCTAGTTATAGTTAATCCAATCAATAAGAAACAAACTCATTGAAATATATCAAAATATTAACTCTGTAGATGGAACTGCGCGACGTAATCATAAAACTATGCAGGCAAACGTGGTGTGTCTTTATTCATAATTATTTAAGCATATCTGATAGGTTCGCTTTTACGACCAACTGAAATATTACAGACAATTAAGTCGAAACACAGGCGATGGGTTATTTGAAGGCTAGCCTGGTTCTAGACCATAACAGAGTTGAATTCTTTACAGAATTTGACTGGTGATCTGAGACCTTAGTTCTAACGTTAAATGTCGCGCTGATCTGATAGCAACCCCCATGTCTCTCACCTGGGAGATGTCGACAAGTTCTTTTCCATTTATAACAAACATCTGATTGCGAGTGTGTTTTTGAAAAAGATCTTTGTCTTCCAAAGTGTGTCCATGTGTTGTAGCACGCAAGTCTTCAACTGAAACCAAAACACATCGCCGCATTCTCACATACACATCACCAACACAATGTTGACCAAACATGTAAATAAAAACACAAAACTAAATACAGTAAGTGGAAAACTATACCTGCCGTAAAAGATCAACATCACCAAGATGAACATCTGGTAGGATCCCTAACATTCTCTTTCTTCTGCGTTTAACCCTTTACCCAACGTAACGACCAAAACCGGCCAGCGCTATTCACAAAAATCGTCAATTAATTTTCATTATATTATCATTTTTTGTCTCAAAAACATAGGTTGTGAAACCTCTTTGGAACGAGCTCGTCGGGCTCGTTCCAATGATGGATCATAACCTATGTTTTTGAGACGAAAAATGAAAAAATTAGTTATTCAAGAATTTTGTTTGCATGTGTCATCTGCTTTTCATTTTAGGCAAAGAGTTAACAAGACAGAGAGGGCAAGACTACATCTACCAGAGTCCCAAGGAGTTAACCCTTCAATAATGCTTATCTGTGTGCCTCCTGTGTAAAAAAAAATCCTCCACAAGCCTTTATCCAAAACAACACCATAAGTCAAAAACACATACTCTAATATGCACGCCCAAAATGCACACATGCATGCAAACACTCAAGCTTACAGGCCACCAGTCCAAATCTATGTTGTATGTTATGGACTCTTTGTTTACCCCCTTTTCGTGGAGTTTAAAGAGCAGTGTCCTTTTACTCGCAAAGATAAAAAGATATTCTTTTTGCTCCAGTTATAGATATTTCAATTAAGGAGTATTCATTTCACCTTTAACACACCAAGATATTAACACAATTAACCCTTTACCTAACATGAAAAGCAGACGACACTTGCAAACAAAAATTGAATAACTATTTTTTTTTAATTTTTTGTCTCAAAAACATAGGTTATGACCCTTCATTGGAACGAGCTCGTCGAGCTCGTTCCAATGAGGGGTCATAACCTATGTTTTTGAGACAAAAAATGAAAACATAATGAAAATTAATTGGCGATTTTTGAGAATCGCGCTGGCCGGCTTTGGCCGTTACGTTGGGTAAAGGGTTAATAGAACTTTGAGATGTAATCATAAAACTGCGACTGTCCTCATTCATAATAATTTAGTGAATACTGATACTTAAGAATTACCATCTACTCAACCTTTTGGAAATGCATCGTCCGTTGTGTATGTCTCCACAGAAGCGAAGAAGAATCTAGAAGAAAACGGTCTATTCTTTTGGAATATTAGATGCAATTTATCCGAGGTGCTATGATGTCTAAGGGGTTAAAACAAGATACTTTACTACAAGGCCTGTTATTGTGCGAATAGTATCGTGAGAATGATGCAATCAAAACTCCTTTAAGACGACCTCTCAACTATTCCCCAAAACATTCAAACGATATTTGCAGGGAAGAACTCGAGGCCAGTATTAAAACTTGAAATATAAGCATTTATCACATTTTAAAATGAATTGTCTTTGCATACCTGTACTCTGAAGCTTGTTTCACTTAAGGTACATAAACTTCATGCTAAACAAAGGAAGTCATTGGATCTATATTCAAATGGATCAGTCTAATGACGTTAACTCTTCAACAATAGCCAAGATTTTGATTAGTAAAGTTTTTAAATATTAGCTTAAAAACATAGTCTACAGCCTCTCATTGGAAATGGTGCATGAGTTCATACTGATGAATGGCCATACCCTATGTTTTTGATAAAAAAGTGGAACAAAATAATAAACATCCATGACTTATATCGGCATGAAAATCGACTTTCGATAATGTTATCTCCCTTGAAGTTACTGGCCTAGCGAGAAAGGTCCAATTGAGAAGCAGTGATTTTTTGAGAAAATACTTATGGCATCAGTAGAAAATAATGCCATGTTTCTTTTTGTTACTTCTTAATAAACGAAAGCAACAGACAGCCCTCAGGACTGCCTGTTACTTTCGTTTATTAAAAGTTAAAAAAAGGGAACCAAATTCGAAGCAACTTCGGTAAGGGATAATGAACGAGTGGTGAATCATTCGGTGTTAGAAAACACGAGACCCGAAGGGTCGAGTGTTTTCTAACTCCGAATGATTCACCACGAGTTCATTATCCGACTTAAAACACAACAAAATGCCCCCCCCCCCCTCAAAATGATCCCCCCCCCTCAAAATGATCGATTTGCTTCCCCCCACCAGGTCCATTTGCTTTCCCCCCAAATATGTGCCTGTACACCGTGACTTTCGCAAACGGGAAACAAAAGGCTTGTCGCAAGTGTGTTTTCTGAGAACAATAACTGTGGATTATTACTTTACGAATCCACAGTCATTGTTCTCCGAAAACACACTTGCGTCGATCCCTTTGTTCACCTTGGCGATTCGGAGTTATAATGCACTGAGGCGGATAACGCGGCTGTGTTTTAATCTTTGATAATCCGTCATCAAGAATATCTATCTGTGCTACATCTGTTACCCCTATACCAACACTAAGTAAGTGTCCATTTTGGCTCTTTGGGAAGCGAATTTGTTTTACAGAAATTGACAAGTTTTTCTTTTTCCCAGGAAAAATGTTTAGAAAATTTCACCTCTTAGACGTTTATATTAATGGAAAGGATAGCGTCTTATTATATGCTAAGATGCGCACACAGCTGAAAAAATGAACAGCAAATAGCAACAAAGCATCGAAAGATTGGGAAAACGCTGTTTTCTTATTGTTAACCCTTTACCTAACATGAAAAGCAGACGACATTTGCAAAAAAATTCTTGAATAACTAATTTGTTTCATTTTTTATCTCAAAACCATAGGTTATGACCCCTCATTGGAACGAGCTCGACGGGCTCGTTCCAACGAGGGGTCATAACCTATGTTTTTGAGACAAAAAATGAAACAATAATGAAAATTACTTGGCGTTTTTTTAGAATAGCGCTGGCCGGTTTGGGCCGTTACGTTGGGTAAAGGGTTAAAAGGGTTTCATCAGACAAAAATAGTCAAACATTCAAACGGATTGGAGAAAAATATGTAAAATGCCAGCTTCTGTATTTTTTATACTAATCTGCTGATGAATGCCTTAAGGGGGTTTTACATGTATGACCAATATATTTTCTTCAATTTCTTGCGAGCAATTTATTTCAACCACATATCGCATGAAATGTTGCTCATGTAAAATGGATTTATTGCATCAATTTATTGATGCAATGTATTGAAAAAATTTGAAACCTGTCTCTATTTTCTGCAAGTTCATAATAATATAGCAACTGATGCTTTTCTTCTCAGCCTCTCAATGTGATTGCAACTGCAATATTGCACCAACAACAAGGTTCCTGCAGATAGTTAGTGGTTTCCAGGCTTTCAAGGCCATTTCCATGTGCCATATTTAAGGTTTTTCAAGGCTTCATAGAAGTAAAATGCAAGGTTTTTCAAGGTTATCGACTAAAAATCGAGAGTGCAGTCCTAGCGGAAATAAGTTGTAGAATAATCACGAGAAAAGTTTGATGCGTTTATATTTTGAAAGATTGTTTTCAAGGATTTGCCAGGCCACTTTCGAAGTTTGGGGGAAATTCAATGACTTTTCAGGCCGTGAAAATTGATTTTCAAATTCAAGGCTTTTCAAGGGGTTTCAAGGCCCACAGGAACCCTGGACAATTTTATGTTTGAAGAACAAAAATATGTGAGCAGTGTGTTAATACAATTTATTGATGCAATTTCTTGACCGTGTAAAACCATCTTTAAGTTTGTGAAATGATGCGCACATCGATGATACAAATTCGCCATCATTTCGAAAATTCAATTTTTACACGAAATTCCCACACCCTAAGATTTAACCCTTTACCCAACGTAACGGCTAAAACTGGCCAGCGCTATTCTCAAAAATCGCCAATTAATTTTCATCATTTCTTTTAATTTTTTGTCTCAAAAACATAGATTATGACCCCCTCGTTGGAACGAGCTCATCGAGCTCGTTCCAATGAGGGGTCATAACCTATGTTTTTGAGACACAAAAAATGAATAAAATTAGTTATTCAAGAATTTTCTTTGCAAGTGCCGTCTGCTTTTCATGTTAGGTAAGAAGTATATGCCTTGACAGCTTTAGGAAATTAAGGAGAACTAACTTTCCTGTAAATCAATTCCAGTGACGAAAATTGTTATCGATGAATTGAATGGCAAATTTTGTCACGGTGCTATTTGGTTATATTCGTTCGGTTTAGTAAAGTGTTAAAATACTCTTTCACCATACGTTTGTTTAGCATCCCGTTGAAACTGGATAGCAACTAACACACAACCAACATCGAGTGTATTTTCCACATATACAATAACTTATGTTACATGAGAAACACAAGGAGCATAAACAAAATGTCTGCCCGAGTGAAATCCGAAGGACGTTTGGCTGAAATTATGCATACGTATGCCTTTTCAAAGAGTGTGGGTGGCCGTGTGAAATCAGCTGTGCACAGCACTCAATGATTACCATCTTCTATGAATACCCCCCACGGGAAATCAATTCTGCATGTAACTCTACCCACCTCATTGAGGTGTTTTAATGTTAAATACTTGAACCCAAACTTAGAGTTTACAGCAATGAAACCATATAACCCACTTTTCTAATATAGTACAATACAGTTGACCTAGATTTGCTGTGGGCTGTGCACATTCTAATATTTATATTCCCCACAGCAGATTAATTCTCCAAGTAACCGTAAACACCTTACCTCAGCTATTTACTGGAACATACTTATATCCACTTATATCCATACATAGAGTTCACAGCAATGAAACCATGTAGGTAAGAACTTTTGATTTAGGTAAAGTATATGCGAATCAGTTTTGCCGTGGGACTGTCATGCACATGGGGATCCACACTGCCTTATATGCCAGTGTGAGTGACCATGTGAAATATAGCTCAACAACTGCGATTTTTCTGGTCATATGTCCCACAGGAAATCAATTCTGTATGTAACTGTAGTCACCTTAGGGAGTTATTTTTATTTAGCACACTCGAATCCTAACCTGGAGTTTACGGCAATGGAACTATGCAACCTTTTTTTTAATGTAGGTAAATATAGTGACCCAGTTGCTATGGGGCACTGATGTACATTCTAATAACTATTTTACCTACAGCAGATTAATTCTGCATGTAACCGTGTACACCTTGAGTTGGCTATTCACTGGGATATGCTTATAGCCATACATGGAGTTTAGAGCAATGAAATTATGTAGCTAAGCATTTTTAATAGACGTAAAATATACTTGAATCAACTTTGCCACGGGATTGTGTTACAGATGGGGATCCACGCTGCCTTGTGTGTCAGTGTGGGTGGCCATGTGAAATACAGTTCCACATAGCACTCAGTGACTACCAGTTTTCCAGCAATTTTTCCCACATGAGACTAATTCTGATTGTAACTGTTGTCACCTTTCACTGTGAGCTTTTTTAACGTTGCATCCTTGAACTCAAACCTGGAGTTTGCAGCTTTGAAACGACATTACCCACCTTTTTAATATAGGTAAAATATGGTGACCTAATTTTTGCTGCGTGGCGGTGGCGCACATTCTAATTTTGATATTAATATCACCTCCAGAAGATTAATTCTGCATGAAACCGGATACACCCTAAGTTAGCTATTCACTGGGGCAGACATAAAACAATGTAGTTAAGAACCTCTGGTATAGGTAAAATATACTTGGATCAATTTTGCCATGGGAGTGTGTTGCAGTTTACAGCATGAAACCATGCAGCTAATAACCTTTGATATAGGTAAAATATACTCGAATCAATGTTATCCTTGGGACTGTGTTGCACATGGGGATCCACACTGCTTTATGTGTCAGTGTGGGTGGCCGTGTGAAATGCAGTTCCATGCCGCATTCAATGACTACCTTCTTTCTAGTAATATTTCCTGTAGGAGCTTAATTCTGCATGTAGATGTAGTCACATTACGGAGCCATTTTAATATTATATACTTGACCTGGAGTTTAGAAAGATGAAATCATTAGTGGTATGAGACATAAGATTAATTTTCCATGCAATTGCACCCACTTTAGGGTGGCCACGTGTATCACAGTCCCACACACCCTCCTTTCTCCTAGTGGTATTTCCGACATAAGATTAATTTTCCATGCAGTTGTACGCATCTCAGCTGGTTATTCAGTGCTGCATACTTGAATCCAAAGCTGGAGTTTAAAGCTATGAAACCATGTAATTTCACCTTTCCATTAAGGTAATAGATAGTTGAACAGTTTTTCCGCGGGGTAATGGTGTACATTATATTCGATTGTTACATTTACTGCAGGGAATTATTTCAGCATGCAACCAAACACACCTCAACTGGTCTATTCACTGAAATAAAGTTGAAGTTTAAAGCTATGAAACCATGTAATTCACCTTTCAATTAAGGTAATAGATAGTTGAACAGTTTTTCCGCAGGGTAAGGATATACATTATATTATATTGTTAACATTTACTGCAGGAATTAATTCAGCATGCAACCAAACACACCTCAAGTGGTCTATTCACTGAAATCAAGTTGCACACATACATGGAGTTTACAGCAATGTTACCATGTATCTGGTCGTTTTAATATAGGTAGCATATACTTGAAATGGCCTTGGCATGGGACTGTGTTCCACGTGGGTGTTCACACTGCCCTAGATGTCAGTGTGGGTGGCCACGAGGAACACAGCTCAACACAACACTCCACAAGTGAGATATATAATGTTATGTACCTGAATCTAAATAGGGAGTCGGTATGGGGGTCCGTCAGTACAGCTCATTGCAACTCCGGAGATAGCCATTTTAAAAAAAAAAAAAAAAATTTCTAACTGTTTTCCCCATATGAGATTGGATTTTCATGTGACTGTACCCAACCTAGACAGCTATACTTAGTTGCTTATCTCTACTCCAAACTTAGAGATTTTGGTGTGGAACTCTTTTTCATACGGGTACGTAAAATACCGTTAGTGTTCGTATAACGGGTGGCCTTCCTTAAGTGTTATTGAAAATTTACAAGGTCGATCGTGCATATCAGTCATCGTATTCAACTGGCGCACGCTTTTAGCTCATAGTTCTGTGGCAGGTAGTTCGGACTTCACTTGTCTAATACTGGTTAACTGAAGACAGATAATGCGTTGATAACATTTTGTGTATAACTGTTGTCCCCGACCTTATTCCAACCATTAAGGCGATAGTCAATAAGCAACTCGGTCAGTAAAAAGCGTATCCCAACATACAAGTTTGCCCTAAATTCACAAGGAAGGTCACTTACATGGACTCTAGTTTATTAGTTTTCTTACAGCTGTCCAAGTTTTGGGATTTCTTCCCACAATCTGCAGTAAATTCACTCATTAGGAAAATATATCTGTCTCTCACTCCTGACATCAAAGTTCTAGCCGATTCAGAACATTACTCAGCTTCCCAGATCGTGCACAGCCGCAGTACTATTGTGATTGCTCTAAACTGCCAAACAACTAATCTCAAATTTGTTTTCTGTCACTTAACCCTTCATCATGGCTAACAACCAAATACTTGACGAGATCCAGAATACAGATGCCTTCGACTTCGCCATTAAATTTAACGAATTACTCCCCACTGATGGTGAGGATCATAACCAACCATTCACTGTAGATAACGTAAACTGCAAATATTATACACCCGAACAATTTAGAGACAAAATATCATCACAAAATACATCTCTCTCCCTTTTCAACGTCAACTGTCATAGTCTGAATGCAAACTTCGAAAGCCTCAGTAACTTATTGTGCGATCTACAGCCCAACAAAATTCGATTTTGATATCATAAGCCTAACTGAAACTTTCAATATTAAAGACAATGTATCTTATGAGCTTGAAGGCTACCACCCCCTAACTTACTGCACACGATCCGACAAGGATGATGGCAGAGGCGGGGGTTGGCTTATTTGTAAAGGACAACTTATCCTTCAAAATACGTACTGATTTAACAGTCTTTATTCCTCATGTCTTTGAGTCATTATTCATAGAAGTCTCTGCCGGCAGAAAATTTATAATTGGGGTTATTTATAGACCTAATACCGCGCCCAAAAGCCGACCTCGACCTATTTTTATCCGAGCTATCTCGATTACTGGACTTAATAAATCAGGAGAATAAAATGCTTATTTCATGGGCGACTTCAACATTGATTTGCTAAACTTTAATAACCACCCCAAAACTAACATTTATGTTGACTCATTGTTCAGTGCAGGTTTTAATCCAGCTATTACGAAACCAACGAGAGTGACAGACACCACGGCGACTCTTATCGATCATATATTCAGCAATAATAACAAAACATATGACTCAGGAATCATAATAAGTGATGTCAGCGACCACTTCGCAACATTTTATACCGAAGGAAATAACAAGACCCCTGCCCACCCAACACAAACCCAGAAACGCGTATCCAAAAGATCAAACGTTTGTTACTTCAAACGGCTTCTATTAGCGTGCGACTTCTCAGGTGTTTTTGACATAGCCTCCCCAAATAAAGCGTACGACTTATTTTTCGATATTTTCTACCGACTGTTTGTTACTGCTTTCCCCATGGAAGTGATATCCATACCAAAAAAAATTATAAAACGCGAAGCATGGATGACTCATGGCCTTTTACAATCCTCCTTAAACAAAAATAAACTATATGTAAAAAAACTCAAATCCCCAATCCCTAAAAACGGAGATGAATACAAACAATATTGTCAGATTGTCAATCGATTGAAAAGAATAAGCAAAAGGAACTACTACACCAACACTTTGCTCGAAAATAGAAATAACATAAAAAAACATGGGAAATTCTGCGTAAAGCCATTAACAAAACAGAACGTACGCCGTCTTTACCTTCCTCATTTCGTGATGGAAACACCGAACTGAGTGATCCAAAACAATTGCCGATAAATTTAATAATTTTTCGTCAATATAGGTAAATCAGTAAGTGACAAAATTCCAATATCAAACCGTCATTTTTTGGATTATATTGGTAACAGCACTGCTGATTCCTGTTTTATATCACCAACCAATGAAGAGGAAATAGTTCACTGTGTCCAAAGCCTCTGTGGAAAATTAACCAAAGACTGTGATAACTTATCCACCAAACTTCGAAAAGAAATAATATCTGAGGTGGCCAGCCCGCTAACACACATAGTTAACCTTTCTTTTTCTACTGGTATAGTACCCAGCAAAATGAAGACAACCAAAATTATACCTATATTTAAATCCGGCGACCCGCAATTGTTCAACAACTATCAACCTATCTGTATTCTGCCGGCATTCTCTAAAATATTGGAGAAATTAATGTATTCGCGATTATCAAACTTTCTAGAGGAACAAAAGATTATATACCAGTATCAGTTTGGCTTCAGGAAACACCATTCAACAACACATCCTGTTTTACACTTGGTAAACAATTTCGCCGAGAACAATGATAGACCGTCGAAAGATTGCACGCTTTCTCTTTTTCTGGACTTTTTGAAAGCCTTTGACAGTACTGACCATGTCATCCTGTTGAAAAAAATGGACCATTATGGAATCAGGGGATTGGCCAACTCCTGGTTTAAAGATTATTTAAATGGAAGAAGTCAGTCGGATTCATTCATGAATGAAGTATCCAACAAACAAGAGATAACAGAGGGTGTACCCCAGGGTTCTATCCTCGGCCCCATCTTATTCTTATTGTTTGTGAATGACATTAGCCAGTCAACCTTACTTAAAATACTAGCTTTCGCAGATGATACAACAGTATATACGTCAGGTAACAATGTAGATGCGCTAATAGAAAATGCAAATTCTGAACTAATTAAGATAAACGAATGGAGTTCTGCAAATAAATTAGCCTTAAATGCCTCTAAAACCAGATTCATGTTATGTCACCCCCAACTTGACGCACACAGTGCCAAGAACAAGGTGATATCACTGAATGAGACGAATATATCGTTAGTCGGTAGTCACCAAGAGGAGTCATCATTTAAGTTCCTTGGAATTCATATGGACGAAAACCTGAAATTCAAACAGCACATGTCAGCTGTTTGTTCAAAAATAGGAAGGGCTATTTTTGCATTAAATAGGGCAAAAAAAAATTCTCCCCCACAAGCCTTAAGATCATTGTACTTCTCACTTATCCACAGCCATTTGATCTATGGGATATTAATCTGGGGTCACTCACCCTCTGCAAAAAGACTCTTCAACATGCAGAAGAAAGCCATTCGTATTATAACAAACAAGTCTTTTACATCACACACTGATCCTCTATTCAAAAGCTGTGGTATCCTAAAATTCAGCGACCTCTATATCCTGCATTCCCTTTGTTCATGCATGATTGGTGCAATAATAAATTACCTGTGTCCTTTGATGATACATTTAAAATCTATAGGAACCCATCAGGCATGAACACCAGACAGTCTGGGAAAATACACACACTTAAACCAAGAACACGTTTTTCATCCGAACTGCCGTTCCATACTCTCCCACGAACTTGGAATGAAACTGACCCACAAATCCAACAACTCAGCAGACCGCAATTTAAGAATGCAATAATGGATAAGGCCCTAAATTCTTATATGGCTAATGTCGCTTGTGACAATCTGAGACGCTCCGATTGCACCTCCAGCTCCTCTGGATCCCAAAATTCCCCAAATCCTTAACATTCTCCACATAGTAAATATTCCACTACAATGATAAATTATGTATTCACTTTGGAAACTGTGAATCGCTCCTTTTAGAATTGGCTTTGAGCAAATTAATTTAACTTTGATGTCAGGTATGTTTTACTGTTTCATTATGGGGATGGAAGGAAGACAGCTTCTTGGCTATGCCATCTCCATGCACTTTTGTTCTGAATTAAATTAAACTGTTAATCATATGTTATGTAATTGTATGCTGCAAATAAAGATTCAAACGGTGAAGAGTTTTCGACTTCTTGTCTGACTGGAAACTTCACCTTACAGGTGTCTGGTGATATGCAACGCATTCTGTACCCGTCAATACAATTATTTATCCTACAAGATGGTATTTCCTCCAACTCAAGTAAAACGTCTAGACAAAGTACAAATCGACATTGGATGTATCAATCGCACGTGTTATTACACATGCCGAGGCCGACAAGATAATATTTTTCCATGGTGATAATTTATATAAGCTTAACATGAAAAATAAAATAAAGAAATACACAGCTGAAACTGTACTATAAACATCAGCGGTATTGTACATGTAGAACAATGAGTGGGGATTACGTCATGAACAGCTCAAGGCGCAGTTCCATGCCCTCAGTACTTCCATTCATAAATTAATTCATAGATACTGAATGACTGTCAAAACAGATGCTGTTAAAAACTGTACCCATTCTCTTCATTATACGAACAAGCCAAAAAAAAAAAAAAAAAAAAAAGCGGGGAATATTGTAAAAGAAGAGGATTTATCACTAACAGATGAATCCTTTTTATAGCAATTTGACAATAGAGGTATGGTTCAATTGATTACCTCCCTTTGAGCATTGTGAGAATTTTTTGTTGAGCCTACGACTGTCATGTCACCAAAATGTCGCCCTCTTTCTGCCATTGCTAATTTGTTATTAAACTTTGGTAAGAGGTTGTGAAGAAAAACGCAGCATAGGTCAGTTTGAGTTCACTTTTAATTTCACATTTCACTCCCTCTCATCCCATGGTACTGTGTTATGTTGGCTTTCTCTTTATTGCTCAGTTATTAGCGCTGATACAAGTCATACCCCAGTTCCGAAAATGAGATCAATGTTAAATTTCACTGGCACCGAGACCCGTTAACACATCGACACGGCTTCCGTCAAAGAGATTCTGGAAGTGTATTGTATGAATAACAGTGACATTTGGAAGGCGAATTAGGTGGACTCGCACGCATTAGACATTTCGTGAGGTTGTTTTTTTATGAATCGCTGAGACTGCATAGGATTCAGTTTATAATTGTAAAATAATCTTGTGATGGAGCCGTGTTAAAAGTTTTCGTCAGCCAGGAAAGTAACGATACGGTATTTCTGAGTTATGTTTATTGCATTCTCTGCTAAAAATTAATTATTACCACCATGTGGATTTCCGAGATGGTGTATTGAAATCTCGATCTCGCCTCGGGGTCATGTATCCACTCGTTCTAACCCTTTACCCAACGCAGACGATATCAAAATTTATTATTTTAAATATCATTTTTTAAAATTTTTCAAAAAATTTCAACAAAACCATATCATGTGACCCCTCGTTGGAACGAGCTCGACGAGCTCGTTCCAACTAGGGGTCACATGATATGGTTTTGTTGAAATTTTTTAAAAAATAATATTTTTTCAACTGCTGAATTTGCATATTACGCGGGCGGATGCGGGCGATTCGTTGGGTAAAGGGCTAACGAACTCGTCGATTTATTACACGCATGTTCTATGAAATCCTCGTCTACAGCAACATTAAATCGTGCGGAAAATCTGTTCCGCACATATGCGCGGAACGGAAATCGTTGACGAACTACTTTTAAATAGAAGCGAAATTTCACTGTATATTTATACAAATCGTGCAATGCAATTACATTTTGAATCGCTAGCGATAGCTGAAAATCTTCTCCTGAGTTCCAATGTGTTCTGTGTGCCTACTCACATTAGAACTCAGATGACGAAATAGTAACACGGGTTCTCGTCGTAGATTTGGTTTTCGATAAAATGTGTTCTTTTTGTTGATAGTCGTCAAATGAATTGCTGAGTGCCCTTCTAATAATGTTGTTTATAGACGTCAGGGCGTGTAATAAACACAGAACGACACGCGTGTGTGAGTGGGTTAATCGATATGGAACTTGTAACATCGCGGAAGGATAAAATTCGAGGCATACGTCCTCTCGTTCTATCCTTCCGCGCTGGTATCTGTGCCATATCGATTAACCCATTCACACACGCGTGTCGTTCTGTGTATATATGCCTAGAGACGAGGTCTCGACTTCAATGCACCATTTCGGAAATCTACTTGATGGTAATAACCTAGTGTGTTAGCAGTAAAACCTAAATGATTGTTACATGCAACAAAATTTACTTTTTTGTCTCTTGGAGTACCTGTACCCTCAACTCAATCTCAGAGCTTCTTTCGAAAACCTTACAACATGATGTGAAAATGTGAAAAAAACCACTATGAATAAAAACTCTACCTATTCATATGATGACACTTTTTATTACATAATCACCATGAAATAGTTCCTTATGAAAATATAGTTCGTAAAACGTCTAATAAATGCATGATGCCAGAAATCAACGTCGACGTCGCAACATTGTGAGTGAGTTGGTGCAGGTTGTAGAATTTGTTCTCTTATTGTTCATTAAGTATTTATACATAATACGAGCAGGTAGCGATATTTGCTAACACAGTTCTAGAATAACTGGAAATTTACTTTTTTTATTCGAAAACATAGCTTATGACCCCTCATTTGAATTGATTCGACGAACTCGCTCCAGTGAGAGCAATAAGCTCTATCTTCGAGACAAAACGGAAAATAAACAAAATGATTGGCAACCTTCCGGAACAGCGCTGACAGGTTTTAGCCGCTGCGTTAAGTAAATGATTAAATAACATACCGTGCGATAAAAGAATCTCAAATTCCTCATGATTTGTCGTGAAATTTCTGAACTTCGTTCACAAAAATCGAACTGAGCCTCGGTAAACCTCGGCTCAGATCGATTTCAGTGATCTCGGTTCAGAAATATCATATCAAATCGCGACTAATTAGAGATTCACTATAGCAGCAACGACAAAGATACTATTACAATGTGACATCAGCCTCTATTTCAGTAACTGAAGTGTCTTGCTTAAGGACAAAACTCAAGAGGCACTGGTCAAATCAAATGAAATGTTTTTTACGCGCTGAATGCGCGTTGGGTCGTTGTGCGGTTGACCCCTGTAGCAATCGACTTTTGATAGTAAAGAATGTCTGACCGAAGTTATGAGTTAAGGTGGGACCTCACGTCGGTCGTAATGTTTTTTCCAGTTTTGTCTGGTGATGATTTTGATATTGCAAAACTTCTCTAGCAGAGTCTTTATCCTTTGCCTCTGTTCTTTTACCTCCTGTTCCTGTTTTCGCATGTATTCCTCGTGTTTCGGCTTCTCTTCTTTTACCGCTGTTGTTTTTCGTCAGTTTTTCGTAGCCATCTGGTGTCGAGCTCTTATATATGCCCCCGGTGGTGCTCCTAGCGAGCAATCTCCTCGACACAGCTTCAGTTTAAAAGAAGAGAAAGCCTCGGAGACGATGATCCAATGCCACTATCCTCGTCTTATCCAAGCAGAGCCTTTGTGGAGTTGAGTCTGCCCACAGAATCACCATTCTCATCCGCCTCAATTTCCGAACTGAATGCTGGCGGTTTTGGGGGTATGATGTATGGAATAGAGGTACATATAGGTGTTCCAACCTCCTTCTTCCTCTCTAAAATTCTATCAGTCGGCGGGAATCTCACCGTCAAACGGGCACTTCCCGTTCCTCTTCTTTTATTTATCCACTTCCAGGGCTTCCGTTTCCTCCAGGTGGTGACCAGTGCGGAAGTGGCTCTTCCCAGGAAAGGTACTACACCTGAATAAGGAAGTCGGTTGCTACTTCATCTCAAAGTCATTTATTATGCAAAGCTTCCTCGTCCACCGGGATAGTCAGGGACCGACCTGGGCATGCGCCAGTGCGCATTTGGTTCTGAAACATCAGGACCTGGCTCTTAAATCTCAGAAATAGGCTTCTCAGTTGGCGCGTAACTTCTCAGATCATATTTTGATATTCTTTCGATGGATAATCGAGAGAGACGCTCTTGCAAATATTATATATATGATTATCATTTATCATTGTTGTAGAGTGCTCAAGTTAATACTTCAAGTCTTAATTACCAAGCATTAATCTTCACTGTGGTTTCTAATCAAGTCTTGGCTGCCTAAATAGG
Organism: Pictodentalium vernedei; assembly: GCA_031216915.1. Lineage (NCBI taxonomy): Eukaryota > Metazoa > Mollusca > Scaphopoda > Dentaliida > Dentaliidae > Pictodentalium > Pictodentalium vernedei. The sequence continues at coordinate 137,309,513 of CM062288.1, read as the reverse complement.
CAGCCAAGACTTGATCAGAAACCACAGTGAAGATTAATGTTTGCTACAGTGTACTAAATGAAAATGATGAGAGCTATTACACACTTGCAGTGTGTGTTACAAACAGCAGTGTGACTCCGTAAATTGAAATCTGGCGCATGAATTGAAAAAATAGGCTCCGAGGCTAGTGCGTATTTTAAATAGTCCTGATCGGTCCCTGGATAGTCCAGGTGAGAGCAAACAGTTCCAGCAATCTTTTTATCGAATTATTCTGGTAAATCCACAGAGCTTAACTGAGCTTGATTGATGCGTCTACACACCTTGGCGTTCAAAGCGCGAATATTGAGAAGTGAAATATCTGGTCAGAAACGAACCCAAAAGCCTTTTAGTGACAGGTCAGCTCCGCGATTTTGATTTCAGGAGAAAGATTTCTCGCCTCTAAATCTAAAACTATTAAATATTTGTTAATACGTTGTCGTGTGTATGGAAATATGTCAAATACAATTTTAAATGTTGCGACGGGAATACTAAAACGGATCAAAATACCCTGAGTCGTTTTTGCAGTCGCTGTTAAAAATAAATGGTAACAAGTTAATGCCCCTGATGCGTTTCATTTGCAGTTTTCGTTAAAATATCAATTGAATCAACATCGAAAATCGCGTTACACGTACGTCTAGTTTGCACAATATATTGTACCTTTAATCCTTTTACTGCTGCACCCAATTTAGCCACACACGGGGGACCTCTCTGTACGCCCGTATGTGATGAAGTTTAATAAAAATTTATGAAATACTTGAAACTCTATCATCTGATTAATTGTTGGAAAGGGCTCCCTGAGCCCTTTCCAACAATTAATCAGATGGTTGGTTTGATCTGCGCATGCCAGAACATAAAGATAATCATCACAAAATAAGTGACAACAGTCGCTTTCGGCAGCGTAAGTGTTAATGGAATAAAGCACCATCTGCAATGCTTTGGTACATATATATTTGAATCTCTTCTAAGATGAATGTGGGGCGAATTGTCAACACTAGAATATTAAGAACAGAAAATAGACAAACTCTTTATGGTGGTGATACTTTCAAAGCGAGAGCTGGGAGTAAATTGAATGTTAATGCGTCAGCCCCCGTATTATACGCTTCTAACTAGTGAAAATACGTTCGTTGCACATCGGGTTTATACACGGGTCCATACCGAAAATTTTACACGGAAAACCTTTTGTTACCATATGAGTAAATTGCTCAGCATTCCAGAAACAAGTCATAAGAAGTCCACACACGAGTACTTGTGGTTCGATGGCACGAAATAGTCTAATCTTATTGATACTGCTATACTTAGGAGATAGACACTACTAGTGAGAGAGTCGTTGTATTGTAACAAACTGGAAGTGGATTCTATTCGAGATTGTAATTCATCTGTTAAATTTGATCTCGTTGTTCTTTTTGAGCCTGTAATTTGATTGGCTGAGAGCCGGTCGGGTCCGTGCTCTAATCTCAGGTACATTCACTCTTACCGTGCTCTAATTGCCTGAAGCGGATCAATTAGAACAACGGCGATAAACCCTCTTCTATCACTGATCGAACACACCCCGAACTTGTTTTGTTTCTGTAAATTCGATCATGGAAAATGGACTGAGATCGAAAATGACATTTTGTACTGCTTTTTTTTTTTAAATAAAACGGGTTTGGAGAATATTTTCACGTCGAACGATGACAGGAATTACAATGGAGATAATCGTCTCTTGTTTAGTCAGACATTCGGGAATTTGACTATGGAAAACAATTTGTTAACTCGCCCCTTCGGAGCTCGTTAACAAATGGTTTTCCATAGTCAAATTCCCGGTTGCCTAACTCAACAAAAGACGTTTATCTCCTAATTCTATTCGGCTTTGAACTTTTTGTTTGATTCGATTGGAGCGAAAAAGATAAAAAATTTTACTCAAGTTCAAATCTTATGAGTAAATTATACCTAATTACACTGTTGGCTATCTTGTTCAGCTAGATCAAGTCTCAAGAATGTCATTCCATTTTCTTGCACATTGCCAGAACCACCCATCAGCCGAAAAGACTGTAAATCACTACTTCTCCTAAAAGCAGTGGTAATTGGAAAAAGCTTTCTTCGAAGAAATGTAGTTGAGGGCAGCAGCTTTTGAAGGAGCAAAATATGGTTTACTAAACATTTCTAGTACTAGCAGTAATTTGCGTTACTGTGGTCGCATGCTGAAACCCCCTTTCAAACGTTTGATGATAGAAGGGTGTTGACCCACTGGGACATTATCAGTAGGTGCCACAACTGAGGAAACAAAGACCAGTAACCTATTTTTGGGGGGTACTGGAGACCTCTTGTATCACCAGTTATTAATTAGTTATTAGACCCTCATTTAAAGTTGTCTCTACTCAGTGCACCCTGGAACGGCATTGAATGTCTTTCTCCAATAATTTTCCTTCCAACGGGGGATGACAGGTAGACAGCCTATCTAGCTATGTTATCTCCCAACGGTATACATTCTATATTTACAAAAACGCAATACAAATAAACAGTCATTCATTACTGATTGTGTTCAAATTGTGTATATTGCGGCTGAATTTTGATGTAATTGAATGATTTATATATGTATATTCCTTTTGAATGTCTACTGTTGAATAATCTAATCTAATCTAATCTTGTATATAATGCTGTGGGGAAATCAGCACACCGTACTAAAGAAGCTTTATGTGGATCATTTTTACTTTTAAGACCCTTTACCTAACAACAAAAGCATAAAACACTTGCAAATAAAATTCTTGAATAACTAAATGTTTTTACTTTTTGCGTCAAAACCATAGCTTATGACCCCTCATTCGAAGGAACTCAACGTTTCAAGAGATCCTGGTCAGCGTATCTATCTATATATCAAAACCGCGTCTGATTAACCCTTTACCTAACATGAAAATCAGACGACACTTGTAAAAAAATTCTTGAATAACTAATTTTTTTTTCATTTTTTTTCTCACCCTCCGAACTCCCCACAAATCGAAAATTGCTTGGACAACCGAATTGCTCAGTGATCATTCCGTGGGCCTGACAAGGCACTCAGTCGACCCGATAAGACAGCTTCCTAGTTTACCGGAAAGGATATCCTCTGTCCCGGCAACCTGACTGACAGTCAGAGTCATCTTGTTCTCTAGAGCCAGATGCCAAAACCTTCAGCTCTGTTGAATTAAGTGTCGTAACTTCGCCCCCTTGTTTGTTAATGTATTGCACAACCGTGCCATTATCCGTTCGTATAGGCTTACTTTTGTTTGAGATTCGAGAGAAAATGGAGACGAGCCAAATAAACAGCCTCAAATTCCAGGTTGTTTTTATGCTCATTTCGGGATGTTTTCGATCATAATTCCTAAACTGTGAGAGTGCTGAGGTCAGCGCCCCAATCCATTTTTTGAAGCATCGATTGTGAAGGTGAATGCAGTCGGCTTGATGTGAAACAATTGGCCTTTCAAAGTGTTCGCTAAAGACAACCACCAGGCGAGATGAACGTCCAGGTCTGCGGTTAACGCTATTTGATAATCGAGATTCATTCTGGGGAGAAGCCATGCTTGTAAAAGATACATTTTAACGGGGCGCATAAAAAGCCGGCTGTTGAGAATCAGGGTCAGACAAGAGGTTGTGATGCCCAAACAACATTAGTTATTTATGAGAGAATGGCGATTTTCAAATGTTGTATTCCGTCCATGGTGGGAACACATTACCCAAGTCCAGTCGGAAGCCAGCCCCTAAGTAATTATGTCCTGAGAGGGTTCGAAGACTGTTTTGATTTGGTTGATGATTAAATTCAATGATATATGGCAATTTATGGCAATTTATGGCAATTTCGCGATCGTGAAATAACCGTTGTTATTAGACCGTGCAGCACTATCACATTTTTTTTGTTCTTTTATTTCTTCTTTTAACAAAACTACTGAACGAAGTGATATTTTTCTATTCTGGTTAAAAAATGAGATATCCGACTGATATCTCCGGATGTAATAGAGGTCTTACCTTATCATTTACGAAAACGCCTCCCCCATTCGTGGAAAAGACGACTGTCCTGTAACTGATCTGGTGAAAGTTACTCTACAGACAGCCTGTGGCGTGGGTGAATATTTTACTGCTGTTTGGAGTTCCCAACTTGAGGAATACGAAAGTCCTTGTCTCGATCCTGGTCAGCGTATCTATCTATATATCAAAACCACGTCTGATTAACCCTTTACCTATTATGAAAAGCAGAAGATACTTGTAAAAAAATTCTTGAATAACTAATTTTTTTCATTTTTTGTCTCAAAAACATAGGTTATGAACCCTCATTGGAACGAGCCCGTTCCAATGAGGTGTCATAACCTATGTTTTTGAGACAAAAAATGAAAAAATAATGAATATTAATTGGCGATTTTTGAGATTAGCACTGGCCGAGTTTTTGCCGCTACGTTGGGTAAAGGGTTAAAAGCACCAGTCTTCTCTGACAAGCTTCGTTCCGTTTATTTTGTCGACCCATTGAATAAAGAAATAAGTCGTTAATAGCCTTATTCGTTTCAATGCAGATTCCAATGTAGTACCCAAGACACCTTCGGCAAACAAATGTAAATCAGAATTTAGGCGAGCATCATCAGATCAGTATCTGACATGCACAAGTGATGCCTCAAAATATGGTGGAAAGCACCTGCACGACCGAACAGGTCAAAACATTTAGTCGACAAGAATATTGCGTATTTTCTGAACATCCTGAAGGTTGGGATTCAGATATACATGTTGATAACAATGCGTAAATATGAGTGTTGCTGACCACGATAAACAATTTTTCTAACATCTTGTTTGGCTTAGAAAATAAACATCTTATCGACGAAATGTGTCACTGTCTTCGCGGTAAAGAACTGTGTTAAAAAATTGAACGCCAAAAATGAAACAGCTGTTGAACACGTTACTACTGTTCAAATTTTTAAACTAATGTTCAATTTCTTAACGCGAGTGTACCAGATTTGAACGTATAAAATGTGTTCAAAGTGTTGAACACTGGGTGTTCAAATATTTAATACCTGCGTTCAAAATTTTGAACGCATCACTGACCTTCAAAAAGGTAACACTATTGTTCAAAATCTTAATGCCAATGTTGAAAATCTTATCACATGTTGTGTTGGAAATCTTAATGCATATATGCGCTCAGAACACATGCAACAGATCTTGAACACTGTGAACGCGTTCAAACTGCAAATATGTGTTAAGAACTGAACACTGATGTTAATGAAAAAAAAAAAATGTGCATGGACTTAACTATTGAAAAACCAAAGCTTGGTGAATTAGTAATAGTCAGGGTGCCCAGCCTTTGCTTGTAATATGACAAGCTCTGCTAATGATATATGAACCATTCGTACCTGTTTATCGAGGTTTAATTAATTTTCAGGATATGCAATCTGTTTGTGACAGAAACAAAGCTACAGTACGTGGAGAGTGTATTACCACTAAATCACCCGCAGAGTGGCGATTCCACCCAAGCAATAATTTCAAATTTGTTTCAAAGCATTACAAGCACAAGCAAAGTTCCAGCCAATGGACCTCCGGGTTGTACCCGGAGGTCCATTGGCTGAAACATTGCTTGTGTTTTTTGTCCACATGTACAGAATTTGAAAGTGATACTTTGGGTGATAACTCCACTCTCCGGGTGATTTAGTTACAATCCACTCTCCATGTACGGTATAATGTCAAGTTTAACAAACTGATATAAAAATACTGAGTCAAAAAAGAAAAGAAAGTGTAATAAACTTTGAGGAACAGATTTTTTAGTATTATCGACTTTAATCCCAAACAAATTATTACAAATTCATATTTCAAGTCTAGCTGTATGAATTTGCTTCATTTCATGTTCTAACACTCTGCCAGCGTCACGTTAGGACGCCGCAATTCAGACATGGGGTGAAATGAAAAGTTCACACATGCAGTCAATAGCGTGTATGTCCACCGTTTGCCTCTTGGATGGTAAGATATCGACGGCGTCTGGACCTGATAAGTATCTGGATGTCCTCCTGTGGTATTGCGTTCCACTCCTGCCTTAGATATTACGTAAATCGCCTAACGTCTGAAGATAATGAAGTCGGACCCGACGGTATAATTGATCCCCAAGATGCTCGATTGGCGACAAATCTGGCGAAGGTGGGGGCCAGGAAAGAAGTTCGATGCTCTGCTCCTCAAGAAAGCCACGACAGATACGGCCACGTGACATCGGGCGTTATCTTGCTGGAATAACAGCAATCCGACGTTAGCTTTGAATAACTGGACAACAACAGCGTTAAAAATTTCGTCCCTATATCGCTATCCATTCAGATTACCATCGATGAAGATCAGCTGCGTTCGATGGTACAAAGAAATTCCTGCCCAAACCATTACACTACTCCCGGCGAAACGGTCGCGTTCTCGCACGCAAACATCAGAAAACCGTTCTCCTCGTCGGCGATACACTCTTGCCCACTGACATTCTCGGGTAGCACGTGCTATTTTAAAATCCGTAGCAAAATTGTATTCGGTCGGGTGGACAACAACAACATTTCATTAAACTCTTTGCATGAGTTCTTGTCCACAAACATGCAACATTAGAACTATTATATTTCATCCTTTATGCTATTTTTTCACATTTGTTTCTATTATACTTTCTTTTTTGACTCAGTATATATATGTTGTCCATCTTCGATGCATTGGTTACTGTTCCATTGCAGTGACATAGTTCTGCGAAACTATCCCGCCACAGTGGGTTAGACTGTTTCACTTTACCACCAACCCATAGGGACAGGAACAAATAAAAAAATTTCAGGATTTAAAGTCACTTTCAGTATCTAAGGTTAGTAACAGCAAAAAAGTCAACTTTGACCAATCATTTATTTTTGTTACTTTTCAAAGTGTGATTTACTGGGATTTCCGGGTTTGATTATAAACGATAACTTCACAAGTGAATTATGCAATCATCAATTGTGTCATGTATCCGTGCGCGCAAACGAACACGCTTTGCCGTGGGTGTAATGGGGACTTCATTGTTTTTTGTTTTTTTTAACCCTTTACCTAACATGAAAAGCAGACGACATTGGCAAAAAAATTCTTGAATAACTATTTTTTTAATTTTTTGTCTCAAAAAACATAGGTTTTGACCCCTCATTGGAAGGGGCTCGACGAGCTCGTTCCAATGAGGGGTCATAACCCATGTTTTAGAGACAAAAAAAAAAATGAAAAAAATAATGAAAATTAATTAGCGATTTTTGAGAATAACGCTGGTCGATTTTGTCCGTTACGTTAGGTAAGGGTTAAATAATATAATTATAGTTAATAATGAAAAGTAATAAACAGAGTAATCGCTTGACTGCACTGGTTACGTGAAATAATTCATTCGAGGCGAGGGGCTATATTGTAAAACACTCTTGCACATTCGCGCACTCGTGTTTGTACAACGTCCCTCACCTCTCATGAATTATTTCACGTAACCAGTCCAGTCAAGCGATTACTCACTATGTAATTTGCACACTTTGAGACGACTTGCCCTGCAGTATTGGTTACAATGTCCAACGACCACCAAGGCTATGCGCTAGTTTATGGCAGCAAAGCAGCATTGTTTCACTTCCTGTTGCCCAGAGTGCCTAAACACCAGTATCCTCTCAAATACCGATACCCTCTGGCCTCTAACAGTACATATCCTGTTCAAAAGTCGTAGATTACCATAAAATTATATAAATAATGTCACCTTTGTAGTCTATGTGATTTATACAGCACGTGGAGAGTGGGTTGTAACTAAATCACCCGGAGAGTGGAGTTATCACCCAAAGTATCACTTTCAAATTCTGTACATGTGGACAAAAAACACAAGCAATATTTCAGCCAATGGACCTCCGGGTATAACCCGGAGGTCCATTGGCTGAAACTTTGCTTGTGCTTGTAATGCTTTTAAATAAATTTGCAATTATTGCTTGGGTGGAATCTCCACTCTGTGGGTGATTTAGTGGTAATACACTCTCCACGTACTGTACATTGGAGATAATTTTTGTGATAAAAAATTAAATATGTTATTTTGCATTGATGAATATCTTGCAACTCTGATTGCTTTATTTCACATGGGAAGTAATTATGCATTCAAAACTAACTTCACCCAGTATCATGTCTAACTACGGAAAATTAAAAGAATTCTAGCTCTAATATTTATTGATTTATTGAATAGTACTTAATGTCACATCAACATCTAAGGCTATATTGTGGCAGTAAAATGGCTACACGTATAAAGTCAAAATTAACCAATCATTCTTCCCATTTGCACACTTTTTGAGGACCCCCCCCCCCCCTCCTCCCAGGCACTTTTATACCGGGTCGTATTTTTCCAGTAAAACAGACCTTGTTCACCAATGTGAACAAGCACTGTTCCAATTCATGGGTGTCCCATGGGGAATCCCTAGCATTGATCCAATAAATCAGCGTTATGGACAAATGTGAGTCATTTTCCAGATTTAAAGTAACTATCCGATCCCAATATATACCTTCTACCCATGCACCTTTGACATAAATTTTCAATTAAAGATAGTCATGTATTTTATAAAGCTGTCTACATGTATGGCTATAATTATGTTAAATTTTGATAGTCAGATAAGATACCAGATGAAGTAACATTCAACACAACCCTTTATGTATTGGTGTTTAGGGTCACATACTTCTACACAATGATTAATCGTGACCGCAACGTAGATGTAAAGTCAAGTCCAGCCAATCGTTTATACCCAAGTTGGCCATTTTAGAGGGCTTCCACCCCAGGCATTGGTGACCGGATCCTATTTTAGTATTACCACATAAAACAAGCACTGCTTCACTTCCCGAGGTTTCCAGTTCAGCACAACCCACTTCGTAAAAGCAACTGAGGCATGCAATATTAATCAACGATATATAATATTATTTTTTTTATTACTTTCCAAAGTGTGATTTACTGGAATTTCCGGGTTTGATTATAAATGATAATTTCACAAGTGAATTATGCAATCAACAATTGTGTCATGTATCCGTGCGCGCAAACGAAGACGCTTTGCCGTGGGTGTAATGGGGACTTCATTGTTTTTTTGTTTTTTTTTTGCTTTCTTTTTAACCCTTTACCTAACATGAAAAGCAGACGACACTTGCAAAAAAAATTCTTGATTAACTATTATTTTCATTTTTTGTCTCAAAAACATAGGTTATGACCCCTCATTTGAACGAGCTCGACGAGCCCGTTCCAATGAGGGGTCATAACCTATATTTTAGAGACAAGAAATGAAAAAATAATGAAAATTAATTGGCGATTTTTGAGAATAGCGCTGGCCGGTTTTGGGCGTTACGTTAGGTGAAGGGTTAAATAATATAATTATCGTTAATAATGAAAAGTAATAAACAGAGTAATCGTTTGACTGGACTGGTTACGTGAAATAATTCATTCGAGGCGAGGGACTATATTGTAAAACACTCGTGCGCATTCGCACTCTCGTGTTTGTACAACGCCCCTCACCTCTCATGAATAATTTCACGTAACAAGTCCAGTCAAGCGATTACTCTCTACATAAATATTCTCAATATCAGTATGAACCATATTCTCTTTGCTTTGGAGATGAGTATATTTATGATAATTTATAATTTTTGAACAGAATACTGGAAGATATCTGTATCTGACCAGATACCAAGGTGTTGGCAGACTCCTGGAACACGGTGTCCCAAGGATAACTAGACGTAGCCACCAGGGCTGCCCCCCCCCCCCCCCCGAAATGTCATCCTGGTACAGTAAATATTTAATGGATTAGTACTAAATCACAGTGGATTAGATTTCCCTCATGGCAATTATTCTCAATTTCTAAACCAAAGCACAAGAAACACTAGAACATTTTCAGATCATGGATTGCTGAGTTGCACTCTGTCGTCCATGAGCTAACAGTTTGTTAGTGCTTCTGTAGTTCTTTTTTGAAAAATTATACATATTTTTCCGAATCTGTAGCAACAAAACGTGTTGACTTACACATGCATTTTGCTTCCAGGCGAGATATAAGTCCTAGCGTACATATGTTTGGTAAATGACCTAATTTATAAAATGAAATCGTGACTCGCCTGACCCTAGTGCAAAAGTGCCGATTCTAACTCTCCGCCATTTCATTGTGTATTAAAAACTGAAGAAGTATGGCTCAAACCGGAAGTTGGAGTGTAGAACTGGTTTGCGTAATCTTTTTTTTTCATTCAGGTGAGTTTTTTGACCCAGAGATATAAGTCATGGCGGACATACATCAGATGAATGGCCCAAGTCCGAATCTTCCGATTCTAACTTCCATATCGTGGTGTTTTATCATATTGATTTCTTGATGTTTTTATCACCAATATCTCTAGGTGTGTTTTTTCTACAGAATTTCTTTGTACTTTTTCCAAAGTATTTCTTGATGGTGGTTACAATAGAAAATCCTCTTGAATTTAATTGAAATCCCCACCTCCCGCAAACTTTTTCTTTCTTTCTTTTGACAAAACGTGAAAAATGAAAACAACACCAAGAAATTCCTTATTACTTTAAAAAATTCTAAAAAAAATAGCTCAACACTGTTTTTTGGCAATTTACTGGTTAAATAAACACCCACCAATAATTTCTGTTGATTGAGCCATCAGTGAATCTTGACGGGTTTAAAAAAAAAAATTTCAATACAAAAATATTGAACACGGTGGGTGACATCGCCTAAGCAAGCGCTGGTCATAAAGGTCGAAATCCAGAGTAGGTGGAAACATGGTACTTTCCCAAGAGAGTTTTATGAGTCGATGCAGGGGCGACGGAGCCCCGCCCCGACCACCCCGACCAATGTCGGGGCAAAAATTTGCCGTTCATGATATTTTGGTGATCAACCTTCAGCCGAACGTCATTCATATCAAATAACTAGGCTTTGATTTTTTAATTTTGTTCTGGCGGATATCCGAAAATGGTTTCTTTAATATTGGGCACACAATGGTGGCTATTAATGACGAGTTAAAGTAAGATGAGTAGATGTTGGGGGCTACTTCTTTAGTATTCCAACCGCTTCCAAGTTGGAATACTAAAGAAGTAGCCCCAAAATGGGTCTGAGAGATGTCATTTTGAAACATTTTCTGAGGGCAGGGCCGGATTTACGAATGGGTAGACTAGGCCTCCACAGTGAAGTTCGTCTTTCGAGGAACATAATATGAGAAAATTTCCTGCCAAATTGCCTTTGGCAATTTGGCAGGGAATTTTGTCATATTATGTACATCGAAAGACGAACTGCTTGCACTGTAATTTTTTTTCTCCCTACATAATCGATGGCAACAATTCTCGAAAAAAACAGGGATCTGGGTTTTATGGTTGGGCCAATGTTTGGACCGTTCCGGCGCCCCTGCGATGACTAGGATCGGTCTCTCCGTGACGATTCTTTTTCGAGATATCGAGCACGGAAGGTGACATCACACCGAACAAGGCTGGTGAGAGGACCTCGAAGTTCATATTTTTGCTGTAAAGCGTTTGGCGTGGACTACCAAAAGTGGTAGGAAAGGGGGGCCAGAGAAGCAGGTAGATAGGGGTGTAAAGTCCAAAGGCAGTGGGGAGTGCAGCACCAGAAACAGATTTGATGTGCTCGATTCGGAAGAGACAGAGGAGGAGATGGAGGTAGTTGCAACAGATAGTAGCTTGGGGTCTAGGCCAGGAAAAAGGAGGAGGGATCCGGGGGAAGACCAGGGGAGTAGTCCAGGTAGTTCAGGGCCTGGAAAGAGACGGAGGGACAAGGATAGGAGTAATCCTAGGTCAAAGATACCGATACCGATAATGATTCCGAGTGGGGCTGTTGGAGAGGAAGAGGACGCTGTAAACAATAGGAGACTAGAGGAGATAAATAGGGCGAGGGCCAAAAGTAAGTTGGTGGTTGCGGGAAGTAGCATAGTTCGGGGGATCGACAAGGTTGTCTATGGTCCGGACAGTAAAAATAGAACAGTTCTGTGCTTTCCGGGGGCTAAAGTGGAGGACCTGAGGGATAGAGTGGACGGTATTGTAGCTGGGTCGGGGCCTGATCCGGTAGTGGTATTACATGTGGGGTCCAATAACATCAGAGAGAGGAAATCAGTTCGTTTGGTGGACACATACAAGGACCTAATTAGTAAGCTACTTAGCAGGAATGCTCGGATCATCGTTTCAGGGGTGCTCCCCGTTATGGGTGGTGGGAATGAGAGGAACTCGCGGATTATGGCACTAAACGAGGAGCTGGAAGAGCACTGCAAAGACTTGGGAGTACATTTCATTGACCACTGGGATTCATTCTGGAGACAAGGAGAGTTGTATGGGCGAGACGGATTGCATTTAAGTAGGATGGGTACAGACCTGTTGGGCCAAAATATTTTACAGGTGGCTGGGCCTTTTTTGGAGAAAAGGGGGGTAGGGGACCACAGCCGATAACCCAGTGGGGCGCAAATGCTGGGAACATAGGAAGAAGAACAAACATGCACAATACAGGGACATACCAGGGTTATAATAATGTGCCAGTGATGACAAAAAAACAAAGATTCATTAAGTTTGGGTACTGCAACATCCAGGGTCTGCACAAGAAAGTAAGCGAAATATCAACAATGATGAACGAAGGAGACTTCGATATAATGGGTCTAAGTGAGACGTGGATACGACGGGATGAGCGGGTTGATCAGATGAAGGGTTGCGTGTGGATAGGAGCTGGGCGAACTGAGGGTCAGAAACGGGGTGGGGGTGTTGGCATCTACGCTAAAGAGGAATTACAGCCCTCATTGATTACAGATCTCACAGAAGCAAGGACTCAGATTCCAGTATCCAACGAAATAGTCTGGGCAAAAATCAAGTTAGGAAGCAGGAGTGTTGCCGTTGGTGTTGTATACTTAGCAGTGGAGGGAAGTAAGCCCGAGTGGAATGATTCAATATATACAACTCTTAGATCGAATATCACAGAGCTTGGAAGCAGAGGGTTCAGTATTGTCCTAATGGGGGACTTCAATGGGCACATCGGGGATAAGGAGGAGGGCATACAGGGAGGTGATAGGAAAATTAACACGAATGGGAGGAAGATGTTGGACCTATCAAAAGAGCTTGGTTTAAAGATCCTGAACAGGGATGCGAAATGTAAGGGTAAATGGACCTGGGAGAGGAACGATAAGAAAACAATAATTGATTATATACTCACTGACATTAGCGTATGGAGGGAGGTTATAGATGTAGAAATAGATGACGAGGGAAAAAATGACTTGGGTAGTGATCACAACCTGATAACAGTTAAGATTATGGGCAAAAAGACGAATAGAGACAGAAATACCTTCAAGGAAGTTTGGGGACTAAAACAAGGAGCCGACTGGAAGCAGTTTCGGGAAAAACTAAAACCAAATCTTGAATGTATACCTAGGGATGCAAATGTCCAGAGTATGTCAGATGGCATAGTAAATAGCCTAACAGAGGCAGGGAAGGAGTGTATAGGAAGGGTGAGGGTCCCAACGAGAGAGCTTGGATACAGGGTTAACGAGGGACTGAAAAAGGCTATAAAGGAAAGGAAGGTAAAATGCACTGCTTACAGAAGAAGTAGGAAGCTTAAAGGGGTGGATAACAATGACACGAGACTAACGAAAGGAGAATATGAACTGGCACGGAAAAAGGTGAATGAGATAAAGAATAATAATAGGAAGGAGCGCAATTGCAGTCTTGCCAGAACAATAAAGAAAACGGGGGGTTCGAGCTCAAACGTATTTTGGAACTGGGTAAATAAACGGGGGAAAAGTAGTGTGCAGAGTATCAAAGTGGATGGGGAAAGTACAGAAGATAAAGGCCGTATCGCTTCAGAGTTAGTCAAGCACTGGGAAAAGATAAACGATAGGCGATGGGGCAGTGGGTCCCCACCAAAAAGAAATACACTGGTGGAGGAGAACCTATCCAATCGTGTATGTAGCGAAATAACGGCAGAAGTGCGGAACGTGCTCTCGAAATTAAAAAATGGTAAAGCGGGAGGGACTGATAAAATTCCGAACGAATTCCTCAAAAATGGAGGGGAGGCACTTATTGAAGTCCTGACAAACCTTTTCAACCTGGCTCTGCGAAAGCAAGAGGTCCCCAGAGAGTGGAGGGAAAGTAAGGTGTCGTTCATACACAAAAAGGGGGATAAGGAAGTTCTAGATAACTATAGGGGGATATCAGTTAGGAGTAACATCGGAAAAGTATTCTGTAAGGTCATATACGGTAGACTAGAGGAAGTTATTGAAGAGAAAGGTTTTTTAGGAGAAATTCAAAATGGTTTCAGGAAAGGACGAAGAGTCACTGATCACCTATTTACACTCACCCAACTGATAGAATCAACAAAGGCTGAAAAGAAAAAGATGTTTCTGGCATTTCTAGATGTGAAAAAAGCGTACGACCGAGTGTGGAGGGAAGGTATGTGGCGAAAGCTCGAGGGCATCGGACTGGGGGTGACTTTGTGGAAATCATGAAAGCACTGTATACAGATGTGCAAAGCCAACTCAGTCTAGGGAGTATCACTACAAAACGAGTCCCTATGGATATAGGCCTCAAGCAGGGGTGTATCTTTTCACCGATTTTGTTTGCATTGTATGTTAAAGATTTAGGGGACGAACTAATTCAGAGTGCGGAGGGGGTAAATGTTGGAGACATAAAGATACCAGGCTTATTCTTTGCGGACGACATGGTGTTAATGTCTAGAACTGAACAGGGGCTAGAGAAACTGCTGGAAATTGTTGGTAGATATGGGAACACTTGGCGGCTCGAACTAAATGAAAATAAAAGCAAGGTAATACCCGTTGGACGCAAGGTAGATATGACGAAGAGATGGAGAGTGGGGGAGTTCTCAATCCCCGAAGGGGAAAGCTAACAAATCACTGTAGGAGAAACGGGAGAGTATGAGTATCTAGGGGTAAGCATAAATATAACGGGAAGAGGGGTGTACAGAAATTACTCAGCCAAACTGATTCTGAAGGGGAAAAGAATTCTGAACCAACTAAAACTTTTAGGGAAAAATAGTTTCAACAAGGTCTTTGTGGGGAAAACACTGTGGGAGAGGGTGGGTTTACCAAGTATAACGTATGGCACGGACGTGATTCCATTAAACCAAACCGTTATTAAGAAGTTGTAAAGTACTCAGAATGATGCCGGCAGATGGATAACAGGGTCGAGTAATGCTGCAGCTTTGGAAGCAGTAAGGGGGGAGCTTGGGTGGATGAAAATCAAGGACAGGGTAGATTTGGGAAAACTGTGTTATTTTAACTACTTGAGAAACCTGCCTGACAACCGGTGGTGCAAACTGATGCTCGATACCATTTGGAATTCTAATATAGAAACGGGGTGGTCAAAACATGTGAGGGAACTAATGGACAATTACTCTATAGAGGTCACAAACATAGAAGTAGGAATGAAAGAAGGCAAAAGGTTTGTCAAAGAGAGAGTCATGGAAGATTGCAATCGAAACTGGCGAGCAGGGGTTAGCGTGAAAAGATCACTGCAGGGGTTACAATATAAAGAAAAGCCAGCTTTTGAGAAGTACCTAGATGGCACCTTTGGGGGGTCACTGCTGTTCAAACTGAGATCAAGATCACTGGAGCTTCGGGGAAAAATTGGGAGAGATGGGGAAAATGGATGCCAAATGTGCCACTCTGGAGTAGTGGAGACCCTGGAACATTTTCTCTTGGAATGCCCACAGTATATACCGCATAGAATAAAATTTACTGGAAGAATAATGCAGAAGTGGGGTGAAGAAACAAAGGATAGATGGCTGAAGGGGGACACGAGGGAGAGGGTAGGAATGCTTATTGAAGAAATTGAAAAAGAGGAAGTGAGGGACACTATTAAGCAGTTTATATCTGAATGCTGGGAGGAGAGGAGGGGAAGAGGGGTGGGGTGCAGGGGGAATGATGGCCTTCTCTTATGAGGACCGCGACAAATCAGCGGCTGGCCAAAGAGTTATTATTATTATTATTACTTAGTTCGGGTGAAAGTAAAGATGTCGAAACTAAAATCTTTCATAAAATTCAAAAATCACAACAGACGATTGAGAGTCCCACTGATGATTCCTGGTCTGTGGGGATTTCGAGTGCTTGACCGAAAAACAAGTACCAGTCAGCCCAATACTGGTGATAGTTACACCAGGACTTTTAAAAAAAAACACGTCATTTTATTATTATTTGTATATCTGTCAGCGAAGATATCGGTCCAGTGACCTGTACCAAACAATCTGAGAACGAAGGTGATGTAACGCCAAAAAATCGTGGATAAAAAAAAGAAAGATATTCATCGAAAATTTTAATTAAAAAAAATGATTTTTTGGGGTAGTGAGAAGAAACATTATACAATAATGCCACGGAATGTCACACATGTAAGCATCCGTTAGTCATTGGTAATAAAGTGATGGACTGCAGTCACTCTAGGGGATGTTAAAGAGGGCTGCGCATAAAAATTACAACCTCCGCTACTGGCACTGACAGCGACGCGAGATTTTTTACAGCCCTATTTCACAATTTATCTGGTTATGAGAGTAAATTGTTTATAAAGAATCTTGGAAGCAAAATTTCGCTATATTTCTTACATACCCTACAACGAAACAAACACACTACCATAACCCAGCGCCTGATAGTCGACATGTATCAGGGGCGGCGGAACGATTTTTAAAGTGTGTGTGCGTGGGAGGGGGGGGGGGGGGGGGGGGCTGGATCGGGCGATGGATGGTCATCGGTATAAAAATGTTAAATTCCAGGGTTCCGAAACCCGCATTTCCATGTATCTGAGTGGATATTTTCAGATTTTTCAGGAGATGTATTTGAAAGATTTCACACTATGAGAGCCGTTAAAAAACGTCGGTAAAGTACACAGGTCAGGTCTATTTATCAGCTTTGGTCATAACGACCAACGCTGATAAATAGACCTCATTTGTTTGCTTTACCGGACGTTTACAGCAATTATACTGTCTGTGGATTATCTTGTCTGGGCGTGGATTTGGTACTTGTAGGTCTGTAAGATTACGATCTACTTCAGTTAACAGATTTATTAACAGACTGTATACATTTTAAAGTTTGCTGCCACTTACTGCAACAAAAATGATCCGAAATCCATCGAAACTGAACCAGTACGAGAGAAACATAGCTGGCGAAAATATGGGGGAGGCTCTGGATCCGCCCCTTGTTTCACCAGTCATTGGTTGTGTTAAAATATATGCATACAAAAAAAAATGGCCCGGCTAAAAAAGTGGAGGGGCTGACCCCCCCCCCCCATCCCTCCCCCCGGTTCCGCCGCCCAGGTGTGTGGAGCAGGAAAGAAAGTCACGAGAGATCTCAGATTCATCGACAGTCTCAAGTCCATGGTCTTCAATCTATAAATACTGGTTAAATTTAAAAGACAAGTAAACAATTTGAAGGAAGGCGATTGGATCTCTTACTGGGAAAATGTGTGTAACCCTAAGACTATGTGGATTCTTTGACTCCACGACTAGCCTAGGACGCCGAACCAAAAGTACAAGGTGCCCATTTGGGAGTTTAGAGCGGTCTGGAAAGATATATTTGCGGCGAAGTTTCTCCCATCTTTTCGAGATATGGCAAGTCAAACAATGCTTCCGTGGGTAATGAGCAGTTAAATCCCAAAGAACCCACGAATACAGCGCTTATTTGCATGCTAATAATCCGTACGGATGGGCGATTAATAAACCATTAGGCACCGAGGGCTTCAAGTGGACGAAGAAAGAACTCATCCTTCAATATATCGTCGCCTGAGTGCTAGAATGTCCTATGTCCCCTATGGGACTATGTATTATCTCCCCTATGGGGTATAGGACATTCTAGCACCCAGGCAACGATATGCAGGGGATTTGGAATCTCAGACAGAATTGCGCGATGATCACATCGATTATTGGCTGTCTCATTTCTTCGACATTCACTCGTAGTTCAACACGAGCAACTTGCCCGAAAATCTTGGGTCTAGAATCGATTCTGGAGTGAACAAAAAAGTACCCGGCATCTTAACGGACAAGGCGGGTGGTAGACAAATCCTGAAATTTGTGGGTTCAGAGATACAAACTATGTTCCTGCAAAACGAGTGACGAAGAAGTGAAAAGATGCCAAAGTGCAAAGATGGTAGTCATAAAATATACTGTCACTTTCAAAAATTACAAAGAGTATTAATTCAGTGGAGTGAGCCTATTTACAGGACGATAAATCTAGTGTAGAGTCATCTCCACGTTAGGGCCCCGTCGCCTGTCTTAAGTTGAGGGAACAAATGTGTTCTTTGATTATTCTTGAGTAAGAGTGTGGAAAGGAGAGCAATCGACAATTCTGCGTGGTTTGCCTTTATGTTTATGCAACGCGCTGAGGTGAAAATGTCCTGAGAAACGCATGCTGAAAATGCTAGTTCAACAGTTGCCCCTCCCCTTGTCCACACGTGATTCCGGTGTCCCTGGCTGTATGACGGACATAGCTCGTGTGGTCAACGATTACAGCATAATTAAACTTGATACCCACCTTTGTTACACTGGATTGCGTGATTTTTGTTGTGTTCTTTTTTAACTCTTTGAACACGTAAGATCGACTTTTCGATCCAAGGGATACTTTCGTCCCATTTTTGTCTTATTATAAGAGGGCTATACACGGGGCATTGATAATAAAATAATAACTGCAGTCTGCAGCCAGACGGCTGCAGACAACAGTTATTATTTTATCCTCCCTGTGTATTGATATTGGACTGACCCATCTCGTTGTAAGTGTACACAAAGGCGAAACCATTTCAGGAAACGAGGGTTCAAAGGGTTAGCCATCTGATTCTCACAGTGGTATAATTTGTAAATGCAAAATATTTCACTCAACAGATGGCCTAATAAACGATTTTCAAGTTCCTACTTTGAAGTTACATCTGTTCAATGTGCAGGATCTTATCAATAATAAATTTCACCGATATACTTATTAACCCATGCAAGCCCAGGGAATGAGAACGAATTTCTTGAACATCACGCTCTGCTCAAGATTTATGGCATAGCAGTAGTTCTAGTCAAGTGTCCTCTACGAATAGGCAGGCGACACTTGACTAGAAACAACTGCTCAGAGTTTACTACCCTCCTTTTTCACTATTATCCGAACTGTCAGTACAAGAGTACATGGTGTATTTACATCACAGGCAGGCAGACTCAATCAGTTGTATAACTATGGGGTGTGGTGCTGCCGTGATCTCTCTTCAGTAATTGAACAGTCGGGACATTTTCCTTTGTAATAGAGTGTTCGCTCTTCTAGTAATGGTATACTTTCATACTAGACAATATTTGATACTTGGACTTATGCCACACACGCAGTCAGTCGGTCTCATGTAAACGATTCGATCCAGCATTTTATCTTACAATCAACATGTATTTTGTTTGTATTAACTCTGCAACTGTCGTGTATCCGACCCCCTGATACAGATATTTGTATCAGGGGGCCGGATACAAGCACGTTCCTTTCGCGTGAGGTCCATTTTGTTTCTTTTTGCCCATCCGTACGAATAAATAGTTCGTTGTATATTCGTCTACATTCTTGACTTATCACCAATATTTTGTAAGATAAAATGATTATTACCATTATGTGGATGTACAAAATATGTATCCGAGTCTCGCTCCGGGTTCTAAGGGTAGATTTCGACTCGTCTTCGACTCGTTGTGATCTGGCCTTAGAACCCGGAGCTCGATTCGGATACATATTTTGTACATCCACATAATGGTAATAATCTCTGTATATCCGTCATCCTAAACCGGACCTGAACTATTTTTGAATAAAATTAACCATGTATCCAACGTGATAAATGTTGTCACGTTGGTGACGTTAATACTGCCTTACTAAAATCAATATGTTCCTAAATATGTTTTTTGCCTTTATAACGAAACCCAATCTGATAAAAAAAAATTCAGCCTTCCTTTGAAATAATATTTTTTTAAAATAATGTCACTCCCACCTCTACATCCAGCATAACTATTACTTCTGAATGTTCTTCGTCGATGTAAAACCTAGAAAAAAAACAAGAAACTAAAACTGAATTTAAATGAAGCATCAACCCAGATAATAAAGAAATAAGCAAGTATTTAAGTAATTATTCCCACTGAAGCAAGTCAACATTTAGAAAATGTGTGTAAAAAGACAAACCTGGATCACCAATGGACTGTTAAGTCGTCAGGAATAAGACTAAGTTCTTGAGCAATTAAAACATCCAATCGTTGATAACAAACGACTCTATAAAAATTACTGTAAAATGTTCAATAAACTAAACGGGATTGCAAAACAACACATCACAACAAACCTTTCGCTGAAAATAAAACCACTGTTGGAACAACGTGGCAAACTTCTAAATGCAATTTACAAAGTAATGAGCTTTATGCAACAGCTTGGGGAGTGTTAATCAATAGCACTTCGTGTCAATTTACGGCCAAGTGACTCATAAAAACATCAAAGGAACTGCCGCGCAAATGAAAGTGAATCGCGAAATTTTCGGTCCAATCAACAGTCTGTGTTCAAAGACGGCAGCCTCGCTTCCGAAGAATTGGTCAGTTCTTTGTTCTACACTGCCAAGATAAGTATTGTTTTGCTTTGTCTTTAAGACGTTTCAATACCCATCCTCCCTCCCATTGTTCCTTTCAAAAGTTCAGACTGCTCTTGCCATCGCATTTTTGTTTGATAATTGTAGCATTCATCCACTGGTACTGTTCCTTGCTTTTCCAGAGTTTTTTCTCACAAGTTTTTATCTCTGGTTTTTAATGCAGGAACTTGTGGGCGGTTTACACCCACTTTCACTATCATGACATGTTTTTCAGTTCATTAATTTTGTTATTTATAGACATTCCTAGTTCTTAATTGTATTTTTTATAGTTATACCAGTGAATGCTTAATAAATTGGCAACCTTTGGGTTGTCCACACTGGAAATTTCTGAGTTATGTTAAAGTTATTTTACTTCCCAGTTGTTGCATAAATGAAGTAATTAATAAATCGTACAGATTGTATAAATATGTACACTTCCTAAAAGTGTCACCGCCAAAGAGACAGAAATTTCAGAGCCCTAAGAAATAGTCAATGAGTTTTGAGGGAGCGCTGTGGCTTAGTCGTTATGGAATTGGACTTCGATCTTAAAGACTCATGGTTCGTTCTATTCCCTTGGGCAGGCACTTAACCCTTTAACCAACGTAACGGCCAAAACCGGCCAGCGCTATTCTCAAAAATCGCCAATTAATTTTCATTATATTTTAATTTTTTGTCTCAAAAACATAGGTTATGACCCTTCTTTGGAACGAGCTCGTCGAGCTCGTTCCAAAGAGGGGTCATAACCTATGTTTTGGAGACAAAAATGAAAAACAAAATAGTTATTCAAGAATTTTGTTTGCAAGTGTCGTCTGCTTTTCATGTTAGGTAAAGGGTTAATACCGATTGTCCATATGGTGGCACGGTAGTCATGTGTACTGCACGTCGATGGTGCACTTGTCTTCAACCAATGCTAACCCTGCTGGTGTGGAGCTATTACGTTGGGGAGTCTGACAGTTGTTCGCCGGTGGATTTCTCCGGTTACTCCGGCTTCTTCCACCGATAAAACTGTTCGACACGGGGTGCCATGGCTGTCGAAAGTGTCTTTTAAACCCAATAAATAAATAAGTATATAAATAAATAAATAAATAAATAAATAAATAAATAAATAAATAAATAAATAAATAAATAATGAGTTTGATACTTTTTTCGGTTTTGGTTCAGCCACAAATTATCTCATTCTCGCGTCGGATAAAACACTCTGTAGCTGTATGGCTGATAACTTTCCTCGTAGCCTGTTCATTGAAATTACGAACGAAAGTCGAACGAAATGATTTCACACGCCGAAGGCGCGCAGGGACGATATGAGGGACAAGCCCCTTTCGACCCTCGTTGACTGTATAATTTTGGTTTTTGTATATCTCGGCGTGTCAAAGGAGGAAAAGGAAGGAGGGAATTGAAATTACGCCAAATGAAACTACCTTATATATATTATATCTCATGTGACTTTCACTTCATCTGATTTGCTGAGAGGGACGATACTATTTCTGTTAGTATTCCCAATCGAGGGTTCTATCACTATTCCCGTGCACTGTATACTTTCCGAAAATAACCGTGGAATATTCTAAGGCGTTCGATTGACGGAACACAACGCGTCCTTTTAAAAGACATTTTCCGGAATTTTGTTTCGTTTAATTTATCTAAATTCAAGAATGAAAATACCTGTCTTTGTCAAGGTACCTGACAATAGCCAGTGTTCTCGGGCGTGGCATCTTCGTGGGTAGCAAACTTCTTCATCGGTTTGTTCGATGTAAAATAAAAATTATTGCACGGCGTGTCGTGGCCTTCGAGGAACAATAGACCCCGCGCCGGAGGTGCAAAATATAAAGATTTATCTTTTCATGAATCTGTGTCTACTTTACGAATCAATCAAGAATTCCAATGCGCGTAATTGCAACAAAAGTTGTTTAATTAAGCATACGGTTATTCTCAACTGAACGGAAATTATCCGCAACTAACCACACATGCAATTACCAGCTAACGATTAATGAATCTGATAATTAGTCGGGTGGTGAGAGATCCCATAGTGCTTTGACAAACGAGCGTATTGGTTAATTCTAAATGAGTTAATGACATTCTTTTAAAATGAATATTGTCATTTAACTTCTTACATGCTACTCTCGAATATTCCTGACAGGGATAGAAAATCTCTTGCAACTAATCATGTAAGTATAATTTGGTAATTTTTAACCCCATTATTCCCAGTAAATTGAATCATCTTTTTTGTCCAGTGATTACTTGAGTAAAATGTTCATGAATTAGCCATGACTAGATTTGATGAGAGATATTTTAAAAATATCCAGCGGGGTAAGAATTAAAAGCGTATCTTCAAACAGGAGTACCCCGAAACATGTTTTCAAAATACAGGAAAAACGACATTTGAAGCCGGATTACCATTATGGATCAGGCGTTGTTTTTTGTGTTCCGTAACCGATGAATGTCACAACAGTTCATCGCTAGCATTGGTAATAGAGTCTCCATAACATTCATAATATATGGCGTTTGTCTAATTTAGGTTGATGCAACCTGCTTTGGAATTTTACGCTTACATTCATTTCGCTATGAAAAGAAAACTTCCTTGCCTCGCGATCCGCATCTATTCATCCGCCTATCCATTGGTTTAAATGTATGCATTTTATTATCTTCACTCGTTCTATATAAAAGAAGATCTCCTTCACATAGGAAAGAAGTTAAGTGACCTTTCAAACGTTGCTTACAGATTATGAACGCCAAATAAATCCCACTGATCACAGTGTTAAGATTTCACTTTCTGTACAACACACCAAGTTGTTTTGAAATAAAACTACCTGTACATCTACAAAGTACATCATCTCTTGAAAAAATTAAACTGGAAAAAAATATATGTTGCCACATGAAATTTCAGTTTAAATTTCGAATTTTCACAACTACCGTATGGTCTTGCACTGAATGACCTTCACACTTTTTTTTCCATGCCTCATGCTTTTGAGAGATTCTCACACATTCCGGCACCAAATTACAAACAAACTTATTAATCCTTTCTAAAGTGGACGAATCAAAATTTTAATTAATGGTTTCAAAATCAAAATATATTTAACCAATCAGCTGATCAGCCCTATTCAATCCTACTCACAACTTTGCTCCAAGTTCCAAGTCAAGTGCTCTCTTATTTGGAGTTTCATAACCTACTGTGTACATATGTTACACACTTTGTCTCGCCCGATTTCACATGAGGTATTTTCTTTTTCTTTTTAATAGAGTATAAAAGTTAATTCTCAGGCTGTAGTTTTATCATGCATCGACCCCCCGACGAATTGAACATTGAGGTTACAATCTGTGACATGATGACACCATCCATGTCGCGCTGGTTCTTAACAGTGTTCGAATCGTCAGGGAAGGAAAAAAAGTGAAGTTTATTAAAAATATTAAATGTTTCGAGAGTTCGCCTTTGGGGGATACATTTCATCAGATACACCAGGAAGGTCGATTGAGGAGACCATTAATTAATCGTCGAGCTCGTTCCAACGAGGGGTCATAACCTATATTTTTGAGACAAAAAATGAAAAAAAATAGTTATTCAAGAATTATTTTTGCAAGTGTCGTCTGCTTTTCAGGTTAGGTAAAGGGTTAATAACCGCGATCCGACAAGAGCTATATAGCAAAGAGAGCGATAAGATCATTTGCTCGTGCGATTCTTCATCTCATCTAATAAAAAGGAAACCAATAGGTTTTTTGATTCCAGATTCCTATATGTATACGTTTTTGACCCCAAGGGCACCCAATGGCCTTCATTCTTCCCAGGCTACTGCTAATGACTTGTACACTGTCAGCACTATCTATCCTTTGCTCAGCTCCAACTGTCTTCATCCAATACTACATCGTCGGCTGAGTGCTAGAATGTCCTTTCTATGGGACATAGGACATTCTAGCACTCAGACGACGATGTTCCTCTACTACTGCTGTTTGAACCCACCAAGACTTTCCACCATCACTACTATCAATTGTACTACTGCACGCGTGTGCCTTAGCAGATACGCTCTGCCCTTTGGCTTGCTTTCACTGCGTATGTGGTTTCCCAATATTACAGTGTCCCACCCTTACGCGTGGCCCGTACCGTTATTACTCCCTTCAGTCTTATCATTGGTTTCTAGTACTATTGTATCATGTCAATTCACCATCGGCTGCTACCCTAGTCTTGCCATCCTTGGTTTAAAAGCGCACTAACCACCCCACTCATTATCTCCCGAACGCTGGTAGTTCTGCTAGCAATGCCTTCTACAGATGCTTCTACTTTCTACCACACTACACTTTCTCTAATGACTACTACAGCCCCTTTGGCTAGCATTGTCTTCTGTCACTGCTCTCAGCTCTGAGGCGAGTGTACGGCCTAACTTCTCTCACTATTGCCGACGGCCCACACCACTATTAGCCTACTACAATTATTTGCTATGCGACTACCACTATTCCTGTCACCTACCAATACTATTCTCCACAGTTTTATCACTGGCTTCTGGCGATACTGTCTCCTATCGATTCACTACTACTAGAATTTCCACCCGTGGTCATCAAGTGTAGTAATTTGGGGTATAGTAGCTAACTCTATCACTGTCTCCCACTAGTAGTTCAACCAATTCCTTCTACAACCACTTCCATTTCTACCCCACTACACTATCCATGGCGACTACTTCAGCTCAGCTCATATGGCTATCGTTGTCTTTTGTCTATATTATCAGCTCTACGGTCTTCGTCCAGTACTTCAGTCTTTCACTTCTACTGATGCTTATCTTCTAGCCACTACTCCCTACACTTTTCTAAGCTGCATAATGATATAGGGCCGAGAGATTTCAAAACAATTACCCGAAACCCCCAAACAACTACCTAAAAATACCCAAATGGACTCCAATCTCCTGTATGGCTCCTAGGTCCTATTTGACACCTTGGGGTCAGCTATTATGGCTGCTAGAATCCATACAGCTCCAATATTATAAGCTTTATGGCTCCAAGCTCTTAAGTGGCTTATACCACCTCTACAACATCTAGCTCTTGTATGACCCCAACCTCCTATATGGCATCTAGACCACAACCTGCTTGGCGCCTAGCTCCTATAAAGCTCATAGATTATTCGCCTTATCGCTCCTAGCTCCTACAGAATCTAAGATTTTAGCCTTCATGGCTCCTACATACTACGTGACTGCTAGCTCACAGACCATTTTTCGTTTATACCCCATATATTATTCCGAGCCCTGGGGTCGTCGAAAAATGGCTTTTAGCCCCTATATAACTCCTAGCTCCCAGCGTTTATCGGCAATATGACTCCAAACTCCTGTATGGCTGTTAACTCTCATTTGACACGTCGAGCACAGTTATTATGGCTCCCAGAATAAAAACTTTATGACTCATACTCATATGTAGCTCCCACCACCTGTAAACCACCTAGATGTTATATGACCCCTAATCCCAATGTGACGTTTAGATCACAGACTGTTCAAAGCTCCTGCACCTATATGGCCCATAGATTAATATCCGTATCGCTCCTGGCGCTTACATTATCTTAGACTATACCCTTCATTGGTCCTAGATGCTACAGGGCTGCTAGCTCATATATCATTTTTTGGTTCCAACCCTCATCTGACTCCTAGGCCATACAAAGCGAAAATAATGGCGGATATAGAGCGGAGCTGAGAAAGTTCATTCGTGGGAAACCCTTTAATCGTGTGGCTGCTATTGCTGATCGGCACATTTTGTGACTTGAGATGCCGGATATATAGTTTTTCTATCATCTCGTAGCTGTGGTGACTGTTTTTGGTGGTTTATGCCGAGATTCGAGTCAACCAAGTTCAAGTGGCAGAGGTATCACCTATTCCCGTGTGAATTGTTTTTGTTGTGAATTGAGTATTGAGATTACGCCCGACTGGTGTTGCCGTTGTCTTGTCGGGCGAGAAGAACCGTTGTTGGCCGAATCCATCTGATTGGATGATAACAAGATCTCGCCAGATCTCAGCCATTGAAGACTATAGAACTTCAGAAGTGAAGCAAGGGAGCAGACGTTTCTCGAGAAACAGAAGCTAAAGTGCAAGTGATATTGAGCTATCAACAAAACCTCGTTATTAACAGCAGAGAAGTGAGTTGACATATTTATATTAAAAGATTACTGCTATTATCATTTTTTTTCAATATTTGCGATGATATGATTCGAACTGACTGCAGGGTGAGTACCACTTGCGGCCATGTTTCTTGTTGAAAAAAAATTGATAGCGTGTCCATTTTGAATTTTGGAAAATATCACTGAAGGTCAAAGTTGAAATACGGTTGTTGCCTTATTTCAATTGCTTTTGAATATGTGTTGAATTCTTTTTTTCTTTTTTGACCCTTAGGAATTTTATTTTCATTGAGTTGGTGCTCTTTGATGTTTTCCGGAGTTGTTTGAAGTATCGGTTGGTGCCTTTGTTTTGAATAAGCGGATGATTCCTGAAAGGGTGTTAAAAAGAGTTCAAAATTTTGAATTTTGTTTCATATTGAGTTGTTGCTCAATATTATATTTTGAAAATATATTTTTCGGTTGACCAGCACGCAACACTAAAAATATTATTTTCGTGTATAAAGTTTTTTGTTTTCTAAATTTTTTTTTTCTAAAAAAACAAATCAAACGAAAACATTATTTCATTCTTTCCTTTTGAAATTTTCTGTAAAAGATTTCTAAAACATATTCTATACATAATCTATGACTAATAAAATACAAATAAATGCTGCTTCTTATGAAGAACTACTGAATATTCCCCATGTAGGCCCAGCAATTGCGGCTGAAATAATTGAACGGAGGGAGCATATAGGAGTCTTGAACAGGGAGGACCTAGTTTCAATTCCATTTCTTATAAACCTACTCACAATTAATTACAATTGGCTGTAACGTAAGTGCAAGCCCTATTTCGGAACTAACTCAAGCTAAGAAACTTTTCCAAACGAGTTGGAAAAGTGAAATAGTACAAAAGCACGAAAAAGATCGAAAAAGTGGTCGAGCGAGACCGGCGCTCGACATTACAGGTATTCTCTCTGCACACTTCTTGCATTAACCGAGCGCATGCACAACAACCGTGACGTCAATTCCTTTTATTTCCGCCATTGTACATGGTCGGAAATTTTGTGACTCGTGCTGCTCAAATTGTTTTTCCTTCGTGAACAACTTGATTATGACTGCTATTATTGTTATTAATGTGCAAGTGGACTGTATCCTTTTCTCAAGCTCTAAATTGATTCATTATAATATTATATTTATGCTCATTTTCGCTTGTATTCCCTTACATTATATTGCTTTTTTTCCGCGCATGAAAACGCTACCCGCGTTGTTCGGTTTTCCGTCGGTGGGAAGCTTGACATTTTTGGACTATGCCTAAAACAATTCCTCGTCCATCTCGTTTGTTGGTGAAACATGTAGATGATGCTCATGCTAGATGTGTCACTTGCAACAATTGCTCTCAGGCCCATCCCTGTGGTGTTTGTGGGGTTTGGTCCTCTAAGTTCAGGGCTTCCGTGAACAAGGTGGTTCTCTCTAGGGCTAGAACCCTTCGTTCTCGGGGCAAAGGTAGCCGTGCCTCTTCGGAGATTTCTGCGAGTGCACGTGGTGACTGTCACGCAGGATGTCGGCCAGCCTTTTTCGGTAGCAAGTTCCTCTGCAACTGTTAAAGGTATAAATTTATGTGCCGACAATCAAGAACTAATCTAGGTTTAGAAGATTTACCGTAAGCTGCATTCAAAGGATTAACCACTTCAGGTACATTTTCGACCTCTTCTATGCAATTCAAAAGTAACAATCTTTCAGTCTCCCGATTTACAAATTCAGCATTATCCAATGAACTTTTATTGTTGTTGAGAAATTTGGACCTCGGTACGGTAAATCTTTAAATGGGATTTTATATCCATTTTGGATAATTTCCAAAATGAACTGATTTTCAGTAATCTCAGACCAAACATTCAATTGTTGTTTCAATCTGCCAACTGGAGAACATGTAACAGTGGAAGGCGGTAATTGATCAACCTGCACGGACTTATTGGTTATTATGTTGGAATCAGCCATGAGTGACTCTGTATTATCAACAAATAAATGACACCCACTGCTTGAGCCAAAATCAGTGGGAAGTTCACCCTTAACCCATTGATACTTGTGTACGTCTTATGACGTACGAAATCAAACAGCGCGTTGATACTTTCTGTTTTTTTGTTTTGTTATTATTTTTCGATTTTTTAAAGTTTTAACCTCAGTTCCTATTTTCTCCCGAATAATGCTCAGTGACAACCGCTGAGCCAAATGTTATCGCAGCTTAAAATACTAATATAATCCTGCTGCCAAGACTTCTTAACTGGTTGAGTACTAGAAGCCACTATCAGGGCTTTCAAAAAATGAGGATTCCAGAGCAAAAGCCAACACTTTCCTTGCTTGTGTTTCATATTCAGTGAAACACAAATAATATTTTGTTTATATAAATTTGTTTTATTACAAATTATTGGAGAGTGCCTGTAGGCACTCTCCAATAATTTGTAATAAAACAAGTTTTGAATAACAAATTCAGACCACCAAAAATAATCTAGCCCTCAACCATACAATCACTAATGTGAAAAATATCTTGTTATTTGTACTTTCCGACGTTTGACGTCACATTTTGAAAAACGTTGAAGAAACTGAATTCCCAGTGACCTTTGAACGTCAGGATAATTAAAGTCTCAAAGGGTTATCGCCCAAACTGGTAATACTTTTAACTATAATGCCTGTCGAGTTATCATAGTCACAATTAACCCCTTCGTTATACAATAAATCATTGAAAATATTTATTTTGTCAACTGGTAGAGTGCTGGAAGCCCATATTTGGACTTTGTTCAGAAGTGCAGGTACCAAGACTTGAAGGCTTCATATTCTGTAGATATGCATCACAATATCTTTTAAGAGAAATTATTTAATGTGTAAGGCTTTTCCTTGTTATGATTTAGGGGAGAGTGCCTAAATTATAACAAGGCAGTGACATGTGAACAAAGTTTGATGACCAAAAATAATTTAACACTCTACCAGTTAACACTGTCCGTATTGACTTTGGGACATTGAGTTGTCCAATGACCCTTGGCCCCACAAGCAAAACATTTCCCAGGTTTCTCTACGACAGACGGAATCTGATTGGTGACGGTAAGGCTTTCCATATTTCTGTACGGTCGAAAGCGTGTGTCCCTCTTGTTGCGTTTTTGCCTCTCTGATTTGACTTTCGTAGATGCTCTTCTCTGTGCAAGATAAATCTTTTTCTTGTCTTCTGAGTCGTCGACGATTGGATTAGACATGTACCTTTCTACTACTTTCCAACCACTTTCTGAACTGTCCGCTATTTGTAGGAGCTTTTGTCTGTCTCTGATGAATAATTTCCACACCTTGTATATTAGTTTTAGCCTTCTCGAGTCATCTCGACACCTTGGATAGGAACCAGATTCTCGTGCAAATGCATCTGGACTTCGGAGAGTTTATTCAACACCTTATTGTTGTGCTTAAATTGATCTTAGCATCCCTTTTTGGTGAACTTGTGATTTTCACTGACATTTTGTGATGAATGTAATCTAGTCTCCAAAGATCCTAATTTGGAATCCAAAAGTTTTTTTCATGTCGTCCATCATAGCAGTTTGCGATGCCAAAACAGCCTTTCCCACCTCATCCTGTATGCTTTGTGATATGGAATTGTCCATGTTAAAGAGGAATATATGAGAGCATTCAAAACAGTGTGCGCGCTCGGAAGACGGCGGCTAGAAATGACAAAATAACGTTCCCACCTATTCACCACAAATCACATGACTAATCGCGACCCCCCGATTACTCCTCTCACGATGAGACACACATACAACTACATGCATTTATTTCATTGGCTATACACTGACACACACCCCCTTATGCGTTATTACCATCTCGCCAAGAAAAATATTTTCCGCTATTCTAGGGAAACGTGGAAAATTAGTATTATCTACAGGCCCAACCCTGCCCCAAAAGCTCATCTTGACCTTTTTTTGTCTACGATGTCCGATCTATTGAATAAAATCAACATCAAAAACAAAAGAGCCTACCATAGGGGTGACTTCAACCTTGACCTGCTCACCTTCACAAATCATAAAAAAACTGAACTTTTTATCGACTCGATGTTTAGCTCAGGTTTCATGCCCCTTGTCACTAAACCAGCGAGAGCTAGCGATACTTCAGCAACTCTTATAGACCATATCTTAAGAAACGATTCCTCTGAGCATGTTTCTGGAATTGTTATTTCTGACATCAGCGATCACTTTGCAACGTTTTGCATCGGTAACTTGGAAGAACAACTTGCACGCCCTACCAAAATTCATAAACGCTCGTTCAAGAAAGAGAACATCGATCGCTTTGAAAGTCTCCTATTAGGCAGTGATTTTTCCAGCGTCTTCGACGCTTCAGATACCACCCTGGTATACGACCTATTTTTGGACACCTTTTATAAAGCATTCAATGAAGCTTTCTCATTAAAAGCAACACCAGTTCTCTCGAAATATATTAAACGCTTGCCCCGATTGACAGCTGGACTATTAGAGTCTTTTCTACATAAACAAAAATTGTACTCCAAAAAGCTAAAATCTCCAACAGCTCAAAATACTACAGCCTACAAGCAGTACTGTCAAATCTTTAATTGGATCAAACTGGCAAGCAAATCAGATTATTTCCATAATATTTTACTGGAAAATAAAAATAACCTTAAAAAGTCGTGGGAAATCCTACGTAAAGCAATTAATAAGTCAGACCGAAAAATTGAATCACCCGATACCTTTTTTGTTGGTAATACCCCATGTAACGGATCCCAAAAGCATTGCCGATAAATTCAATACATTCTTCGCAAACATTGGAAAATCTGTAGGTGAACAAATACCCGACACGAACATCGATTTTTCACACTACATGAAGCAAAGTAACGGAAACTCATTATTTCTGACTCCAACGAACACCCTGGAAGTTATTCATAACATCTCTAAGTTGTCCTCGAAACCAACAAGGGATCAGGGCGAACTGTCCACGAAACTCCTGAAAGCAGTCGCTTATGAAGTTGCCAGTCCATTAACATACATCACTGGGGGCGCGGTGGCTCAGTAGGTAGAGGTGCAAGTTGCAGGCCGAGAGGTCCTCGGTTCGAATCCCACCTGCGGCAACTGCGTTGTGTCCTTGGACAAGACACTTCACCCCCATTACCCACGTGTGGTGACGTTGTGTACTGAGGCACAGTGCACGTCGATGGTGCACTGTCTTCAACCAATGCTAACCCTGCTTGTGTGGAGTTAGTATGTTGGGGCGCTGATAGCTGCTCACCGTTGCTCGGTGGTTCTCTCCGGGTACTCCAGCTTCCTCCATCCGTAAAACTGTCGCGGTCATGATTAGCTGTTGTGCAGAAATATGTGACATTAAACACCAATAAATAAATAAATAAATAAAAATAAATAAATAAATAACACACATCATGAATACTTCATTTCATCTGGCCACGTGCCATTCAAAATGAAAACAGCCAAAGTCATACCAATCTTCTATTCTGGTGATCCTCAAATTTTTAACAACTATCTCCCTATCAGTATCCTACCCACGTTCTCAAAAGTACTTGAGAAATTAATGTATAAAAGACTAGTGGATTTTATTGATAAAAGTAACACCTTATAAAAGTACCAGTTTGGCTTTAGAACAAAGTATTCGACGGTCCACCCCATATTGCACTTACTGAATAGCATGGTAACTGAAAATGATAAACCAACAAAGAACTGCACCCTTTCTATATTCTTAGACTTCTCGAAAGCATTCGACAGTATTGACCACTCAATCTTACTCCAGAAACTTGAATACTATGGTGTTAGAGGTATAACCCACCAGTGGTTTCAAAATTATTTAACCGACCGAAGCCAATTTATCTCGTTCTCGAATATTGTTTCAGAAACCTTAACCATAAACACCGGTGTACCCCAAGGGTCTATTCTTGGTCCTATTCTATTCTTGTTGTACATTAACGGTATTAGCAACTCCACTGTGCTCAATCTACTTTCCTTTGCCGATGATACAACGGCATATAGATCAGGCAACAACCTTGATGCACTTACAGATAGTGTAAATTCCGAATTAGTCAAAATAAATCACTGGTGTTCTGCTAACAAATTAGCCTTCAACCCCACTAAAACTAAATATATGCTTCTTCACCAACAAAATGATTTGTATAGGGTAAACAACGTTAAAGTACCTCTGAATAATCCAATTATTGAGGCCGTTGGGAACGAACAAGATCGAGCTGCTCTAAAGTTCCTCGGTGTGTATATAGACGAAAATATGAAATTTAAACTCCATGTTTCTGCAGTATGTTCAAGAATGGCAAGTGCAATTTTTGCCCTAAATTGGATGAACCAAAACCTTCCTATGTCATTCGATAACACCTTTCAGGTCAACAGAAACCCTTCGGGGATGAATACAAGGCAGACTGGTAAAATAGAAACACACAAACCAAAAACTCAATTTTCTGCAGAACTGCCGTTCCAATCCTTCACAAGAATTTGGAATAGTATAGACCCGCTAACTCAGCAATATAGAAGACACATGTTCAAAAAATCATTAACGCATAACGTTTTAAGTACCTATTCCATCTCAAACTTCAAGTGCGACATCCCAGCCTGTCCCGATTGTTTCAGCCATCAAAAACTCTCTGGTATCTCATCCTCCTCCAAGCATTTGACCTATCGATCCCATCCAGGCGCATGATTCATAGACAAACTATCAAATATTCCTGACTTTGAAAAAGAATTTTCATTACACTGATGCCAAACCAAGTTGATATATTTTGACAGCCTTTTAGGCATTGCCATTTCCATGCTGTATACTAGGTTATGTTCTTGTGGTTTGTAATGTTATGTTGATGTTAATGTACTAGTATACAGCAGAATAAAGATATATATATATATATACAATTTATGGCCTCTAGCCCCTATATGGCTCCTAGCCCACAGCTCTTAGCACCTATATGACTCCAATCTCCCGTATGGCCCCTAGCTCCTGTTTAACACACCGGGCACTGTTATTATGGCTGCCAGCACCTATATAGCAAATATTAAACGCTTTATGTCGCCTAGCTCCTATATGGCTTCTACAAACTATATCAGCCAGCTCCAAAATGGCCCGCAGCACCTATATGGAGTCTGAGAGACCACAGCCTGTATGGTTCCTAGTTTCTATATAGCCCATATATTACTAGCCTTATCACGAATATCTCATATATGATTTTAGGCCATAACCTTCAAGGCTTGGTTCCTAGATCTTACGTTGCTCGAAGCTCATATACGACGTATGGCTTCTAGTCCCCATATGGCTCCAAGGCCATCGGTCATAGCATTTACGGTTACTAGCCCATAGATGGCGTTTTGTTCACAGCTCTTAGCCCCAACATCACTCCTGCACTATATATTCATGGCCCCAAGCTCCTATATGATTTATACCACATATATGGCTCATAGTTCTAAAATTGCTCCAATATTATAATCCTTGTGTCTCTAGACTTTAAGTTCTTACCTTCTGGGGAGTACTTGAGAGTACTGGGGAACAAAGATAGTGGTTGTTGGTGTAGTAATTTGTGGTGTAGTAGCTTTAATGATTGCTGTGTTGTTCGTCGGTGCCGTAATTGTAGTGACTGGCGTAGTAGTTGTAGTGGCTGCTGTTGTGGTTATTGGTATAGGAGTGGTTGATGTTTTAGTGGTTGATTTAGTCATTGTGGTGGTTGCTGTTGTGGTTGTTTGTGTCATAGTTGTTGTGGGTGGGGTTATACCCTCTGGTGTTTAAGGTTTAGTGGTAGCTGTTGTTGTAGTTGGTCTTTATTGATTGTGCAGTAACTGTATTAGTTATGGTCGTTGGTTGCGAGTTGTTGGTGTAGTATTCGTTACTGTAGGTCTTGATGTGGCAGTGGCTGGCGAGTTAGTCATAGTGGTTGGTTAGGAGTACTTGTCGTAATAAATCGTCGTGTAAGAACCATAAGGTTCTATCTTCCACTGGAAGATAGAACCTTATGGTTCTCACGCGACGAAATGTCTGGTTAGTCGAAGCTGGTATTGTAGTTGATATAATAATTATTTGTAGGGTAGTGTTAAGTGTAGTAATTGTAGTTATTGGGTATAATTAAACCTTTTTTCTGTTCATGCATTTTCAGGCAAAATGATTGGCTGAAGTATTTCTTTTTTGTCTTTTCAAAACACAATGAACCGAAAGAAAATGCAGTTAGACCCATCCTAAACCACGCCCCTAATATCTACCCTAAAGATTACGTTGCACAGGCTGAATGGAAAAGAACCCCTGCACGCTCATGTTGTTTCAACATGAAAAGTAATTAATATTTATCTCATCATAATAAAAAGACTTTCAAAATAAAATGTAATAAACAATGAAATCCTTATCATGCTTTTTATTCCATGTTCAATTTGTTTTTGTTTATATGCAATAGATGATCGTCTGCGTTCATTGTTTTACCCAAATCAAACGTAAACAATGGCCGGTCCTAATAATCCACAAACGAAACTCACCAATTTTCAAATAGCCTGGACGAGCTCTTTTTGAGACTAAGTTCAACCAACTGCATGTCATCTGGGTTTATATCAAACTCCACATTTACAAATTGTGTTCTCAGCTTCTCAGGAAATGGTCAAATCAGAATTAAATTTAATTCTGCTTTGAATGACAGCACCCTCACGTCAAGTGGAAAAGGAGATTGAAATGTTGACGTTCCTTTTAACTTACGCAGTTCATTGGTCAATAAAATTTTTAATGACCCAAGAACAATGTTTCAGGGAAATGTATCGTTATTTCAAACAGAATTTCAGAAAACTATGCATTTTTATTCAGTTATCACTAGGAAGTATGTTACGACCTGGTTTTTATTTGAACTCCACAAAGTAGAGAGTGGTTAAATTTATTGCCCATCATGTTTAATTATAAGGAATGATCGCTTTATTCTGTCTATTTCTTGAGTTATGAACCCCCCAAAAAACAAAGGCCAAACATAGTGTGAATGGGCTACGCTCATTTACACAGTTTGGCCTTTGTTTTTTGGGGTTCATAACTCAAAAAATAGACAGAAACAGTCGATCTTTCCTTATGTAATTGTTGCTGATGGAGTAGATCAAGTAGTTGACATAGAAATTGTTATTTGGGGGTAGTTGTAATTTATGGTGTGCCACTTAGAGTTGCAGTTGTAGGGGTAAAAGGTATAGTAGATAAAGCGGTTGTTGCTGGAGTGGCTGGTGTAACAACTACGATGCAACTAGTTTTGGGTTGTCTAACCATAGCGATCGCTGGCAATACAGTTTTTAAAATCTTTTCCCTTCCTCCATGGTTTTGAGCACTTCCCATTCTCCGATGCTTACGGAAGTTAGCACACTTACAGATCTTTAGTTCTATTTCTCATAGAATATTGGGATTTTCTATTTCTGACCTTTATCTATCCAAAATAACGTCACTTTCAAGGTTTTTCGCTACCATTTAATATCAATTCGGGTATAAAGTTCTCCCAACAAAAACTATAATCTAAAAATGTGGTACCGACCCGGGAAATTCTAAACAGTTATGGCCTAATTTTCACGTCAACATCGAAAAATTTAAATTACGTCCGATTTTCATGAAATGTTAATATGTTGCAGAGCCCAGAAATAAAAAGAGATGTGTTTTGGGATTGTATTGATTTAACGTCATTTTGACATTATGCGCCATTTACCTTTTTCCGCTTTTAAATCTACCCACCCCACCCTGTGGACACCCCACCCTCTCAGACTGTAACGCACTCTTGGGGAAATAATTTCCATACACCTAAAGGAAAAGCTGACGTCGTGCAACGGCTTTAGTCACATTTCCGGAAAATACTTAACGCTTTGACATTAACCCTTTACCCAACGTAACGGCCAAAACCGGCCAGCGCTATTCTCAAAAATCGCCAATAATTTTTCATTATATTTTCATTTTTTGTCTCAAAAACATAGGTTATGACCCCTCGTTGGAACGAGGGGTCATAACCTATGTTTTTGAGACAAAAAATGAAAAAAATTAGTTATTCAAGAATTTTTTTTGCAAGTGTCGTCTGCTTTTCATGTTAGGTAAAGGGTTAATAATACCCACCGATAGCCAGGAAGCTTCCAAATTTATTTCCACCTCAGACGGTTGAAATCATTGGACATTTTAGTACTCGTTGTCCCCAAAAAACAAAGTTGAAAACATAGAGGATATTCACGAAAATTTGATGAATACCGAAAATATCTCGTGAGTGGCTACAAAGAAATATGAGGATCTTCACGAGCGAAATTTTCGTGAATTTTCTTTTTATTTAATGCTCTACGACTACAAACTCTCCAATTTGTGGCCTTTATTTGCCATTAAGGCGCAAAATTTATGTGCCGAACCGGCGTCCATACAAAAATTACAACAACCAAACTCCAACCATTGGAATGTGTGAATATCCGCACAAAAAGTAGTCCCGTCTTATTTCTCCCCTAACTTTACGATTTACCAAGGCTGGCGAATTGAAATAATCGCAATGTGGTTCGAAGAAATAGAACAATAACAAAAAACACCACTTTCTTATTTTCAATAACAAGACACGTCATTTTATTTTTTTTGAACTCAATGCACTGAAGACGTGTGAAGTTGAACTGAAGAAATTTGAAAGTGATTTCGGCTTTTCGCTGGAAGGTGAATGAGAAAGTCAAACTTTGAAACCGCTGATTTAATGAATTGATTTAGTCACTGTCACTATCAATTATTCGAATTCGTTTGTATTTGGGACTCTGGAATTCATTACTGATGTGCTGACTCGTTTAAAGTACATGTGATTCGTCATCCGAACCTACGATGAAATATCGATTTCTAAATATCATTTTGATATTTCGTTTTGCCGACCGACAGGGGAATATGACTTAATTTTTCAGCGTGAATTGATGCCTGAGCATTAAATAAATTTTCAAAATACGTAAGATACCGGAGATGTGTCGTTAATATGGTAGGGGTACCCCCATCTCTTTTTGTGGACACCCCAACCTCAGGAACCCCTTCAGATACCGCTATAATATGTTGCATACGCCTAAAGCATTACTTAAAGCTGTGCATCGCCCTTCTATATCTACATTGTCCTAGAATACTTAACGCGATGGCGTTAATATTGGTTGATGGCCCGAAAACCTCAAAATGACATTTCTCTGAAATTAAGTTCATAATAATACTACAAATACAGAACCTTTTCCTCGTTGTTGGGCGATTTGTTTTATTGGTGTTGTAGTTGCAGTGAGTGGTTTAGTGGTTTCAGTGGTATGTGTTGTAGTGGTTAATGGGGTAGTTGATTTAGTCATTGCAGTGGTAGGATTTGTAGTTGTTGGGCGATTTGTTTTATTGGGGTTGTAGTTGCAGTGAGTGGTTTAGTAGTTTCAGTGGTATGTGTTGTAGTGGTTAGTGGGGTAGTTGATTTAGTCATTACAGTGGTAGGATTTGTAGTTGTTGTTGGGCGATTTGTTTTATTGGTGTGTAGTTGCAGTGAGTGGTTTAGTAGTTTCAGTGGTATGTGTTGTAGTGGTTAGTGGGGTAGTTGATTTAGTCATTGCAGTGGTAGGATTTGTAGTTGTTGTTGGGCGATTTGTTTTATTGGTGTTGTAGTTGCAGTGAGTGGTTTAGTAGTTTCAGTGGTATGTGTTGTAGTGGTTAGTGGGGTAGTTGATTTAGTCATTGCAGTGGTAGGATTTGTAGTTGTTGTTGGGCGATTTGTTTTATTGGTGTTGTAGTTGCAGTGAGTGGTTTAGTAGTTTCAGTGGTATGTGTTGTAGTGGTTAGTGGGGTAGTTGATTTAGTCATTACAGTGGTAGGATTTGTAGTTGTTGGTTTGCGTATTAGTTGTAGTGGTTGGTTTTGTAGTTGTAGAATCTATAGTTCGTCCCCTGAGTTCCAATGTGTTCTATGTGCCAGTAGGCACATAGAACACAATGGAACTCAGGAGACGAGTTACTGATGTACTGGTTGGTTTAATCATTGCAGTGGCTGGTGTAGTACTTGTAATGATTGGAGATTTAGTTATGGTAGTAGATGTGGTTATGGTAGTTGGTGTTGTTGTATTTGTTGCTGTACAAGAAGTTATGGTAGGTGTTGTAGATCTAATGGTTGATGTAGTAGTTGTTGGTGTAATAGGTGTGGTTGGTGACTGAGTTGTTGTCGTTTTTGATATAGTAGTTGTAGTGGCTGTTAACGTAATTGTAGTGGTTGACAGTAGTTATGGTTGTTGTAGTATTGTGTCATACTGATTGGTGCTGCACTATTATAGTAATTGGAGTATTAGCAGTTGGGGATGGGACTGGTTGATGCTGAGGTTGAAATAGTTGGTTGTAGTTATAGTAGTGGTAGAGGTTGATGTACGCTTGTTGTTGTTGATAGTGCTTTTAGTGGGTGCTGATGTAGTTGTTGTAGTGGTGATAGTGGCTGAAGTGCTAGTTATTGTGTGTCATAGTGCCTGGTGTTGTAGTTGCTGGTGTAACTGTTTCTTGGTGAAGTAGTGGTTCGTGTGATAGTCATTATAACTGTGTACTGGTGGTTGATATAGTAGTTGTTGGTGCTATCGAAGCTTGTTTAGTGATTGATATAATAGCTATTTGTATAGTGGCTAGCGTAGTAGTTCTGGTTGATGAGTGTAGTTGGTGTAGTAGTAGTGGTTGGTATAGAAGTGGTTTGGAGTGGAGTTGCTGTTGGTTTGCTGCAAAGGAATTGTAGTGTTTAGTGTAGCAGTTGTTTATATAGTAGTAGTAGTTGGTTGTAATGGTGGGTTGTGGGTGTTTAACCCTTTACCCAACGAAGACGATATCAAAAGCTCGTTCCAAAGAGGGGTCACATGATATGGTTTTGCTGAAATTGCTTGAAAAATAGTATTTTTCAGCTGCTGAATTTGTATATTACTCGGGAGGATGTGGCCGATTCTTTGGGTAAAGGGTTAAGATGTTGATGTGTTATCGCGGTTGTTGTAGTGGTTAGTGTAGTAGTTGTTGCTGTTGGTGTTGCAGTGGTTGGTGTTGTAGTTGATGGTGTTGTTCTGATGGGCATGGTGGTTGAATTGGTTGGGGGTGTAATAACGGCTGCTGTAGTAGTTGTTGTTTTTCGAAATGGAAATGATTGCGTAGTAACGGTTGATAGTGCGGTTAAGGTTGTTGTACTGTTCGCTGTTCTTCGTTAAATAGTTGTAGTGGTCGGTGGCGTAGTTTTGATGGCAGGTGTCCTAGTTCTGTTGGGTGGTGTAATAGTAGTAATGGTTGGGGTTAATGGTGTTATAGTGGTTAGGGCAGTAGTTGTTGTGGTAGTTGTTTTAGTTTAAACATATTTTATTTGCCACTAATTACAGCAAAAAGGATCGGAGAACAAGTTATAAGAACTTACGAGACTCCTCTCCTCGAAAACTAAATTTACAATTTGCGGCATAGATACATCAAGAAAAATAAAGAAAGTTGAGTGTAGGTGAATGAAAGGTTGCCGTTATCTAAGATAACTTGCTGACAATGGGATATTTTCTCTCACCGCCATCATTGCATCAAAGAGCACTCCCCACTCTTTGTCTTTCACGCATATGATTTGAGTAGGGACTGACAAAGGATAGGTTTGTGGTTGGAGTTACTCAGATAAACCAGACGATAAGATAAAAGACTGAACGTTCCTAAATATAATATTCGTTCTGCTTTGTGGTTAAGCCGAGTGTGCCATAAAATATTTCAAAAACATTTGTGATGTCGTACCTAACGAGAGCATTCAGCAGAATCGATCGGATGTTAAGATATTGTGGGCATTGAAAGAAGAAATGGCGTGCATCTTCTTGGGAATGTCCACAACTACAATATGGGGTGGGAGAAATATAATTATTGAATTTGTCGTCGTTTAAATCACTGCAACAATTTCGCAGTTTACAATGCAGAACGTTTCCTTTCCCATTTTCTATGTATAAATATGACGGGGGTTGACTAGTGGGTTAGTTTTAGCAAGATTGCTTTTAAATACCGTAAGTGATTGGGTCCTTTTGATATTGTTCGGTAGCTCGTTCGAGATTTTTGTGGTTGAAAGGAAGAAAGTATCAGATAATCACCCCGTCCTTGTTTGGTACATTGATAAGTTGTCAGGATTACGCAAATGGTAAGTTGTCACGTCGCTTACCTGTAGGCGGTAACAATTCTACAACATATTCAAGAGCATCTTTGTTTACTGCTCTGAAAAATGCACATAATTTGTGGTGGTGTCTTCTCTCGGCGAGTGAGCGCCAGCCAAGTACTAAGAGTAGACGTTCAGATGGAACCGAAGGTGTGGGACCGGATACTCTTCTAGCGCCGTCATGGTATAATCGATCTAGCTTCTTTAATAAGTTTATTGGTGCGCAATAATCCTAGTGGTGGTAGTGGCCGGAGTACTAGTTGTTCAGTGTCGTAGTGCTTGGTGCAGTAGTTGTTGGTGTAACTGTTTCTTGATGTAGTAGTGGCCGTCGTGGTAGTCATTGTAACTGTGTAGTAGTGGTTGATATAGTAATCCATTATTGGTACGATAATCCATTAATGGTTCGAGAAATGAGAAATATATTTTCCCAGCGTTTTTCTTTGGAGTTTATACTTGAGTTTCTTGAGTTTAGATAAATGGACATTGACTTTGTTTCATTTTTCCGCTATTTGGAAATCCCATTTTAGATTTGATTGTAAGATCAAACCAAGATGTTTATGTGAATCAGAGAAACTTATAGGAGTGTCATTATAAGTGAAGTCTGGGGGATTGGTATTAGAAAGTCCGAAAAAAGTAAGGCCTTTATTTTGGATGGATGGAAGGACACCAACCACTTTAGTGACCAAGAATGTATTTTGGCCAGATCGTGATTTAGCAGACTTGTTACATCATACATCGAACGTTTTCCGTTGGTGTTTCTTCCGCGAATAATCAAGGGATTCTATGGTGTCAGCGATATCATTTATGTAGACTAGAAACAGGAAAGGTCCCATGACAGATCCTTGGAGAACTCCGGCCTGTATTTCTTGATAAGGAGAATAAATGTTATTCGCGATTTTTTAGATAGCTCTTAAACCTTGTCAGCAGGCGACCAGATATGCCAAAATGCTCTAATTTATGGAGGAAACCTTTGTGCCATACCCTCTCAAGCGCTTTTGAAATGTCACAGAATATGGCACAAGTCACTATTCGATCGTCGACTGGCACAAATCCTTCCTAATATTGGTAAAAGCCAAGTCGGCCTATAATTGCTTTTATCTGCGGGATCTAGCTTCTTAAAAATAGGTATTACATTGGCTTTCTTCCAATCGTCCGGGGTTTTCCAGTATCAAAGCTCTTTTGAAAGAGAATACTCAACGGTACTGCGACTGTTTCAACAGTTCCCTTTAGCATTTTTATGGTAACCTAGTCGTGGCCATCGGCTTTGTTTGCATTTAGTGATCTGATAACCTCAGTAATGTCCTGAACTTCGAAATGGATGGATGAAGGGTATCTTGGCTTTTCGTTTGGGCGTCTGGCAGCGGCGATTTTTCGTTGATAGAGCTGCTTTGGATAAATGTTTCATTTAAAAGGGTTGCTTTTTCCAAGTCGTCAGAAGTTAGATTGAGTGGTTCGGAACTGTCACCTCGATAGAGGGGTAGGATTACGTTATCATTAGTTTTGTCGAGTAAATTTCGAATTGTATGCTAAGATCCCTTTGATTTGGAGCGTCAGACAATTTCTCTTGGATATTATCTTCACAGATTTGTTTCGCGCGTTTTTTTTATATTATTCACTCCATTACCTGAATGCTTGTAAGAATTCCAATGTCCAGTTTTCGTTGTGTTCATAGCTTTTCTTCTAAGTCGAGGTCTCTACGTCAAATTTCGAGGCGGAGTTCGGAACTAAACCACGGTTTATCATTGGGACGAATTTGAACTGTTGATTTGGGGACTGTGTTATTCATTATTTCCATAAAAAAAAATCGCAGAAAGTCTTTTGGGATATATTAACATCATCATGGTTTTCAATTAATACTTTGCAGTCTTTCTGGCTTATCATTTCGTTTGCCTTTGCAAAATCTGCTTCTTTATAATTTCGGACCGTAAGATAATATACTTGCCTATTTTGAGAATTAAATGAGACATAGGTGTAAAGTTACTGTAAACTGCATACTGATCGGACAACCCTAGATCAAGGGTGTCCACTTCTTGAGAGACCACGGAATCACTGGTTATTATGGGATCTAGAAGGGTTTGGGAGGACGATATAACTCTAGTTGTCGTGGAGATATGATTTCGATGGTTGTAGCGATGTACAATTTTATTTAATACCTTTGATTGTGGATTATTAACATTGGAGTTGAGGTCCCCAACTAGTATGATAGACTGGTTTACATCAAGGGCGTCTTCAATGGAAACATCGAGCAGATTCTAATAGTCAGGATCGGCAAACTGTTGGGATCGGTAGGTCACTGCTATCGTTAACTTATTGGACTTCGACGAA
This sequence comes from Pictodentalium vernedei, assembly GCA_031216915.1. NCBI lineage: Eukaryota > Metazoa > Mollusca > Scaphopoda > Dentaliida > Dentaliidae > Pictodentalium > Pictodentalium vernedei. Next base: position 137,266,470 of record CM062288.1, on the reverse strand, counting down.
ATCTCAAACCACATTATTAAATTACCGATTGTTGGCACATTTCTTTGAGAAATAGACAGCAATATCTCCCTCAAGCTGGTTTCTATCGTTGTGTAAAGGGTGTAAAAAATTGGGGGTGAGGATGCTAGTAGAGCTGTAGCTATCGTGAAGATGGGTCTCTGTGAAACAAACTACGTCAGACGCTTGTACTATATCTGCGATTAGGTTTAATTTTGATCGGACAGTACGGATATTGTAATGGAAAATAGACAGGGACTTCTGCGTTTCTCCATTGGTTTTGTTAGATCGGCCAGGGTTTGGTTCTATATCTCCACAACAAAGAAAACAAATTGTGCATACATACAATAGGCTTAGAAGTACAAAAGGGGCAGTGGAAATTAGATTTTGGGTAATTTGGGAATTATGCTACAAGCGCGGCTCATGCCTCCGTTAAAAACTCCTATCGATATTCTATACTGTCGTAAGTTTATCCCCGTGGAAGTTTGAAGCAGATGCAAAACAATATTGATAGATGTCCACGAAAGTTTCCAACGGTGGTCAGCAAGTGATGCTTGAGGGGGCGTAGTTGGTCATACTAAAGGTGTAGCTGTTAGAGAATGAGGAGATACAGTTTACTGTAGAATTCATTTTCAAAGGAAGAGATTGGCCGAAGCTTGATGTGTGCATGGACACACGTAATAAAACTGAGAAACAAAACATGAATAACTGAAAATAGAAACGAATATTGAGACAAAGAATAGGTTTTTGACATGGTTGATATTGAGTTGTAGGGAGATGAGGGGGTGTGGCCTAATGGCTTATTGAAGGTGTTATGTATACAGTTAAACGGAACTTTATCAGAATTACCAGAGTCATAGTTTTAGGGAAGGTCTCCGTGTAATACGGACGGACTGCATATGACACACAAATACAAGCATATATACACATCCGTCACACACACATATATATATGTACATATATATATATAAATACAAACCATACATTTACACACACATATATATGACAGACACACACACACATGTACCCATATGCCACTCATAGCTCACCCGTCTCATCTGAAGACCATCCACTGTTTTAAGGAGATTTTTCTTGGTTATCAACAGCTAGATTGAAACACTAGTGGATTGAAAATGATATAAGTGAGCAAGCATCAAGAGTCAATTTAGACCATCCTCAGGTTAGAATCAAGAGAAGGGGGCTTTCACCTATGATAAAAACTGAGTTTCTGTAGATGGTGTACATTATTTTGTATTCCGTTATATACCTAAAAGCCGTTTTAACCCTTTACCCAACGAATCGGCCGCATTCGCCCGCGTAATATGCAAATTCAGCAGTTGAAAAATATTATGTTTCAAAACATTTCAACAAAACCATATCATGTGACCCCTCGCTGGAAAGAGCTCAGCAAGCTCGTTCCAACGAGGGGTCACATGACATGGTTTTGTTAAAATGTTTTGAAAAATTTGAAAAAAGTGATATTTAAAATAATAAATTTTGATATCGTCTGCGTTGGGTAAAGGGTTAAACTCCAATGTAAATGCATTATAGTATTCCCTAAGAACTGACCTGTTGGATACGTTTCGAATTTGTTTGACCATACAGTTAAGCAATAGTCCCAACTCCTGAAATTTACAAGAAAGTTCATAGATGGACTAGGTCATTAACCCTTGGAACTCTAGTGGTATCTTCCATGCCAGTTCAATAGGAGCAGTTAGAAGAGTCCAAATTCATTATTTGGGGTAGACCAATCAATATTTTCAAGGTGCAGCCTCGGGGCTGCATGTGGAACATATTGATTGGTCTACCCCACACATTTACTGAACAGCCATCCTATTCAATGACGTTATGATGTATCATGTTCCTGGCGGAAAAAAGCCCGCTAGGGCTCAAAGGGTTAAATATCCCTCTCAAACGGTTTTGGAGATTTGGCATTTATCTCTTAGAGAGCTAAGCGTTGTGGTAGAGGAGAGACGAGTCAATGGCCATAGACTGATACAATCACACAATAACTTAGCAGGTAAATATCATATGACTAGAATATTGTTTTTTATGCAGGCCAGGAGGCGCGGTGGCGTTCACCGAAGTTAAGCAACGTCGATCCCGGTTAGTCCTCGGATGGGTGACCATCGGAGCGATCAATTCGGACTCCCGCGTTGTGCCCTTGGGCAAGGCACGTAACCCCGATTGTCCACTTGGGGGCACGATGACGCCGTGTAGTAAGGCGTACTGCACGTCGATGGTGCGCATGTCTTCAGCAAATCTAACCCTGCCTGTGCTGCAGTGCGGAGTTACGCTGTTGGGGAGCTGGCAGCTGCTCGTCGTTGCTCGGTGGTTCTCTCCGGGTACTCCGGCTTCCTCCACCCGTAAAACTGTCACTGTCATGATTAGCCATTGTGCATAAGTATGTGACCTTAAACACCAATAAATAAATATAATAAATGCAGGTCAATAATACTATAAGAAAATATAAGGGTTAATAACTGTCAAGGTGATAGCTAAAAGTTGCGATTTTCTTGTATAAAAGTGTAAATATTTTCGATAATCTTTCTGAATGGGTTAAACATAAAACGTAAAGATAGGTATGTGACGGACCCTGAAAATCGATTTGTCATTTAAGCAATAATTCGAGCGGTGGAAATTAAGCATGAAATTTAATGTCCATCGGGGCGCATTTGATGAAAGCCACATGGGCTATCTGATAACTGATCAAAGAGGTATTCTTCTGTTGTCATTATCTATGTAATTATGGCCTGTTAATAGCTAATTATTGGGAAACAGTGCATCACACATGTTCTGGACACACACCTATATTACGCAACTACACTGTCACCGAATGTCACGGAGATACCAAAATTCGAGTCTTTCAAAGGAACTTTAAAGAAAGTATTAAATTAGGATAGATCTGAGCGGCCAAGTTCAAGAGAAGCGATTAAACTGAGAATTAATGTTCTGGCTATCTAAATAAAAATCGGGGGATTTCTCGAAAAATTCATTCCGGCCAATTCCAGTCGGGAGGTGTGTAAAGCTGTGGGTCGGTGCGAGTAGATGGTGAGGTCCCATGCTATAGGTTAGAGGAGGTGCCGAATCGATGCGGAAGTATAGGCACGTTGTGACGTAGGGGGTGGGGGGGGGGGGGGGTGGGGGTACAGAGCTCGTATTTAGAATAGGAGCAGTCGCGGGCCAAGTCGGTGGCCATATATGGAGAATAGAATCAGAAACACGAAGTACGAGCTCGGGGAGCTAATTTGCATTCAGGTAAACGGCATTACCTGTTTTAGAAGGCAAGCCATACGTAGGCAGAGTAGGCTTTGCCTGTATGAACATTATTATTCTGAGACAAACGGACAAACGTGAGGGAGAATTTAACTCCATTGGTGGCGACTGCTGGTGTGAAAGGCGTCAAGTAAAGTAAAAATAAGCTAGTGGCCATACGAAGGTAGTTGTTAGAGCAGAGGCGTCCCGATAAAGTGACAATACGTTAGTGGCCGTGCGACGGCAGTGAAAGGTGTGAAGTGAAGAGGCGACCAAGGAGCAAGCACCAGCGGAAAGGGGGAAAAACCAGCGACAACAGAGAATGCGAGCCTGCAAGTGAATCAAAAACTGTGAGTAGGGGGTGATTGACATGTTGTATTCTTATTCTTGTGGATTCCATGTAAGTCACAAATTATCATATTTTTTTTGCTGCGACTAGCAGCTCTATAAGTGGCAATGTCGGTCTGTCGGTCTGTCTGTCGATCTGTCTGTCGGTCTGTCGGTCGGTCGGTCTGTCTGCGACCAACGAGTTTCAAAACTCAATAACTTTTGAAATACTTGATGGAATGACTTTATATTGGCATGTAAGTGTATCTTATTGATATCTAGCCACTGTTCAATGCATGTGTTGTTCCAAATATTTTTCTTGGAGTTATGGCCCTTGATGAATTTAGAATTTTGTGACTAAGGAGTTTCTAAAAGAATAACTTTCAAACTACTTGGTGGAATGACTTCATATTTGATATGCAAGTGTATCTCATTCGTGTCTAGCCCCTGTCCGATGCAAATGTTGTTCCGAATATTTTTCTTGTTTTATTTTTTTCACCGTCACCTGTAAATTGCCCCTGAGAATATATTTTGGACTTGCAGATTGCACCACCCGTCGCAGCTGCGGCGTCGATATCGCGATGTTTTTATATATGTATTAAAATTGTTGTTTTCAGTGAACCCCCGTTGATTTATGCTTTTCGGGGGAAAGTTATTAACCCCCTCAGGATAAGAACCACCCCAACAAAAGTGAAACGGGCGGGTTCGTCATGGTGAGACATACGTTCACGCTCGGATTCAGACGACACTCCTTGAGTTTGGCTGAATACGCGGCGGGAATCTATTTCTTCCAGCAGCGACAAAGCACCGGTTTCCGGCAATAACGATTAGAGCCTGGTGTTCGAGGTGTGAGACACGCGCTCTGCCGATTCGGAATTCTTGAAAAACAATCAGATAATGCTGTGTAATTTTTCGACACTTTATCGTTATCCTGGCATGCTTTAATGAACATTGAGTTATATCATAAAATGAGGTCAGTTGTGGAGGTTGTTTGCCTAGAAGAATGCAGGTAATGGTGGATATATATTCGTAAGTTATTTTCGGATTGCTGTTGTAATGATTCAGACTCAAGCCCTACCAATAGCTTAGTGGGTATGTATATTCACCGGGTGCAAGGTAAACAAATACATAATGAGTTTTATAGACTTATCAGACGGTCAGAATTATAAAAGTAACAATATGATAATTGGGTTACCCATCCATGGGGTACATGCAGGTGAATGGTCAAAAATTAGGCGAGCGTAGTTTGTATGGACATGTTGTCCATTTAGCATATCTTTGAGGATGGAGTGTTTGATAGGGGTCCGCGTACCTAGGGTTTGGGTTGTGGTTACATAATAGGCAGTCTACGTTATATCGGGTGCTATAACGATCTAGGAATCGAAACCGACGAGTAGAATTCCATTTAGTTACGTTTGTAGATGCTGAGTTTTGTCTGGTCAAAAAGAAGTGGGATTTTGTACATATAATAGGTGATGGGTATACCTACTGGTTTATATTGACATCTTATCACGTTGCTAGTTACGTGGTAAAATATAGTAATTTAATATGGGAGTTGGATGGGATCACAGCTGTTTTTGAACAAAATGTTTATAATGTAATTGGTCAGGTGGGTGTTATATCATTTGTCGAAAGATATTGACACCGTGGCACCACGGAAAAACTTAAATAGTGTGTAATCAGCATATATCACGATTTGAACCTGGGGTTATTTGTATATATCTTACCTCCTACAAATATCTGGGAATTTCATTGGTTCAAAGACGTCACATGCAGATTGCATATAAAACCATATACTGCCTGTCAGCATCAATATACACTGACAGCTATGGGTAATCTCCCCTTTGTTCATTGATTATTCAAAATGGCGGCAGCCGATAAACGCTTCAAGTTGAAAGATTGATTGTTGGAAGCCCATATTTGGTCTGAAGTGCAGGTTAGGCAACTTAAAAGACTTCATATTCTGTGGATGTGTGTCATGTTACCTTCGAAATGAAACTGGTATGTATGAATTTGCCTTGTTACAATTTATGGGAGAGTGCCTGTAGGCACTCTCCAATAAATTGTAACAATGCAAAGACACGTTAACACATTGAGATAATTCTCTCATTTAATTTTGATCGCTGTTGGTATTAGTTCTGTGCATCGATGCAGCAGTCGGTAAGATATATATTCGTTACACAGTTTATTGATGGCCTAATATGGTATAAATGGTGTCAGTTAATTCCATATTGGACTCGCTTGAGTCCAATATGGAATTAACTGACACCATATATACCATATTAGGCCACTGACAAACTGTGTAACTAATGTTATTATGGTAGTAAATTTGTTTATCCAATCAAATGAAGTTACTAAGAGACATAGACTCCGCAATATTAGTTTCAGGATGGCTGAAAAGCACCCAATATTAATTTAATATTAGGTGCCCGTCAGCCATTTTGTTTTATCATTATATCAACACGCCTCAGCTTTTAATTTAAACGTACGTACATGCTGCAGCGCAGTCGTACAGAAGACCCACCATATAAAATAGCTCCGTCGTATAAACATTGCATTCGATTGAATGAAACTGTTATAATAAAATGCCAAACCAGCCCAAAACATTGACGGTTATAGAACAAGTCACGAGTGATTTATTAGACTGCGGGAGCAAAATTACTCCCCTTGTTGCGTATGTAAACATCGTATATACCATATTAGGCCACAAACCAACTGTGTAACTAATAATGTGCGTACAGCACGCACGGACAGATGCCTCGTTTCTCATGTAGTGTATATGAACATTGAACATATACATGTTTAAATGGTGAATCAAATAAGAGACAAATTATAATACCAACCCGCTGTATATTTCTGCAAGCCCATCGATGGGTGGACGTTGGGTGGTAATCTGGATTGGGGGATGGGTACACCCTATTCCAAGTGCTTTTATGGCCATGCAAGATATCATTTTAATTATACTAGCGACCGCAAAGATAATTGGGTCAACCCACCATAAACGTGCGATTGTGTGTGCTAGTGGTTGTAGTGGGGGAGGGGTGGTGGTGAGATTTTGGTCAATCAGAGATTCAATATAGTGTGGGTGGTATCAATGGAGAAGAAACTGTAAGCCTGTTTGCTCTTACATAGAAGCAAGTTATTTGATGGTGAACAGAACAGAGTTAGTGGGGAAGGGTCACGGTTTGAAGTGGTACTTTACAATTATGAATCCTAGGGTTTTCTGAAAATGAGCGTACAACACACATAGGTAAATGTTCCAGGATTTCACAGTGCTGTAGTTGTGTGTATCTTAATGTATATAGGTCTGGCTGTTTTATGTTCTCCAATTCTACCATTTGGCCAATGGCATTTAGGGTTGATCATCCAGATTGGCCCATCTTAATAATATAATCTATTAATAGATTGACCTGATAGGTATGACCAGTCTAACCACCAAGATAGTTGTTTTTATACCATGATTGCCTACTCTACTATATATAAAAAGCATAAGACATAAATTTTAGCTTTACACATCAACCGTGGTGAACAAGCTAGCAATGAAATTTCAATAGTTAAAATTTACACCAAGTTGACCTTTGATGACCTCGACCTGAGTGCAAACTTGTCTAAATTTATCGCCCATCGTCTCGTCTCGGGAAGCGTGAAATGAAAGCGGCAATTATTTATTATGTTTTTAAATGAGTTTACTTCAGAAGATACCCAAAATTAACAAACATGCGTTGTCTCAATTTACATGTTAATAAAGCACCCATAATTCGAAATAGTATGTTATTATGTTATTAAAAGGCCCGGTGATTTGCGCGTTTCTTTTTTCCATTTCGTTTTGGCGATAAAACTGACAGCGGATGTACTGCCCACCGGTGCTCATGTAAACAAAAACAGATTCGCACGTGTTAATATTCAATATTGTATTATTTAACATTCAAACTTTTAATAATCTAACGACCATGGTATAAATAAAATTTACCCAAAGTAGCTTAGCATACCAAAATAATCACCACTCGTGGTGAAGTGGTGCTAACCGCTCGCCAAAGGCTCGCGGTTAACACCACTTCACTAGTCATGGTGAACATTTGGTACACGAAGCTACTATGGGTACATTCTATATAAAAATTAGTACTTCGAGTGGTAATTATGGTAGTTGCCGGTGTCGTAGTTATTAGTGTAGTTGTTGTATTGGCTGGTACTGTAGTTCTTGGAGTCGTAATTGTGATTATTGGTATTATAGTGATTGGTTTAGTAGTTGTGATTTTTTGTGGCATAGTTGTGGCGGTTGGTGTCATGGCTATTTGATTTGTGTAACATTTGTAGTAGCTGTGATTGTTGGTGTTCTGGTGGTTTGTGTAGTAGTTGGGGAAGCAGTTATAGTAGATGGTATAATAGCAGTTGTTGGTGTTGTAGTCGCTGGTATAATAGGTGTTGATGTTACATGTTTTAGTGTTTTAGTGTTTTAGTGGTTCGGGTAGTAGTTGATTTGTGATGTAGTGATTCGGTTGGTTAGTATAGTAGTTGTGGATGTTGGTATAGTAACGGTTGGCATTATTGTTGTAATTTTCGTTGCTGTAGTTCTGGTTGAGTTATGTATTGGTGTCATATTTGCGGTGGTTGGTACTTTAATGGTTGGGGGCATAGGTGAAGTGATTGATGTTTCAGTAAGTGGTGTTGTAGATGTTCAGGCTGTAGGCTAAATAGTTAGTGTTGTAGTTCTAGGGTTGTGTTGTAGTGGTTGGTATTGCAGTTGTTGTAGTGGCTGGCGTGGTTGGTTTGGTGGTTATATTAATTAGTTGGTGTAAGTAACATAAGTAATGATTGGTGTTTGTTTGTGTAGATGGGTTTATTGCTGTGGTAGTTGTTGTGGTGGTGTTGTCGTGGACGTTGGTATAGTATATGGTGATATAGTAGTTGATGTTGTGATTTTTTTATAGTAGTGTTTGGTAGTGCAGCTTTTGTCATTGTGATTCTCGTGGGTGGTGTAGTAATGATTGGTGTTGTAGTACTAGTTGGTGTTACTGTTGGAGTGGCTGCTGCCTTGTTTGTTGACGTTGTAGTTCTCGTGGTTGGTATTATAGTAGATAGTACCATAGCTTGAGTGGTTGTTGTGGATGTTGGTGAAGTGATGTGGGCATTAGTATTGTAGGTTACCGTAGTTCTAGACGCGTTAGCGATGATTGATGTCTAATTGCAATGGTTCCTATTGTTTTAGTTGTTTGTGTCGTAGCTCTATTGGTCAGTGGTTGTAGTGGTTTAGTATTGCAATTGCTGCTGGCGTGGTTGGTTTAGTGGTTATAGTGGTTGTTGCTGTGGTTGTGAGTGTTGGTTTTAGTAAACGCGCTTGGTGCAGTAATGGCTTTTGTAGTGATGCCTGGTGTCATGATTCCAACTGGTGTTCTAATGGTTGTGTAAAAGTTGTAGTTATTGCTGTTTTAGTTGTTGCTGTTTTTGTGTTTTTGGTGTCGCTGTCGTAGCAGTTGCAGTGCTTGGTGTTGCATTTGTAGCAGTATTAGTTGGTATAGTAGCTGTAGAGCAGTGAGGTTGGTGTACTAGTTATAGTGGTTGATGTAGCAGTGGTTAGTGTTGTAATCGTTGTTGGTTTAGAAGTAGTTGTTGGTGTTACAGTTGTGCTTGGTGTGGTTGATTTAGTAGTAAAACAGGTTGGTGTAATATTATTAGTTATCCGTGCGTTTGCCATGGTGTATGGGAATTTACACCGGTTTGGAAACTCATACATCCTGAGGTAACGCCGAAGGATGTATGAATTTCCAAACCGGTGTAAATTCCCATACACGCTGGAAAACACAAGGATAACAGATTTATTTCCAGGAATGTTGGTGTACTTAATACTTTAACCTACATTGTGGGCAAAAACCGACAGAATATTTGTACTTTGCTAGTTTCTTAAATAAAACCAGACAAATATGGATGTCACTGGAACTGGCTCAATGAGCCAGTTCCAATGACATCCATATCTGTAATATTTTATTGCACATAAATATTAAATTTCCTGTATTTTTATTTTTGTTCTAACATAACCGAGCAGAAGGTATGAATTAATAATTAAAAATGGATACTTTTTGAGCCATATAGCTTGCTCTTGTATATTCTTATTTTTACACCATGGTTAAACACGGTGTAAAAAAACACTGTGGATTGCAATTTACACCGTACCTCTCAGCCAATCAAAATGCAGTATTTTGTTTCATTTGGAAATAATGTCTGATTTAGCTTTTTTGTAATTGATGGTGTAGTAGTTTTTGGTACTTAATTGTGAAAATCGATTGAGGTCGGTGAAGGAGTCGTTGGTATAGTATTTGTTGGCGTAACGCAATATGTTACATCAACGTTACAATCTTAATGAATACTATATCACTCCCTACAACACCAATCGCTGCAGCAGCATCAACCATCTATTCTGTACCAGAACTACAATACCAACCACTTCAACTACGACTACAACCATTACATCATCAACTGCTATAATACCAACCACTCTGAAGCCAACAGTGACAACGCACACTACAACAACCATTACAACCAATACATCAGCATATACTACACCAACCACTATTACACCAACCACCGCTATATTAATGACTGCGACAAAACTGCAACTACTTTGCAAAAAAACCCAAAAAATCTTAACAGCCTTTACTGCACCAAGAATCACTGCTTCATAATCACTATGACAACTATGCTAACCTCTACTACACCAACCACTACCACACTAATCACTATAACTACAAAAAAACACATCTACTACACTAATAACTGAAATATCTACCACAACTACTAAATACCAACAACTATAACACCAACCGCTACAATTACAACACTAACCAATACTATATCAAAACTTTCACCAACCAACCAACCAACCAACCAACAATTTAACCCTTTCCAACTTCGGTTATCATGACGTTTTAACGTCACGAAGAAACACGTTTTGGCGACGTCAAACGTAATCGTTAGTCCTTTGAACTCTGGAGGTATCTTCCATATCAGTTCACTGACAGCAACAAGAAGAGTCTATATTCATTACTGGGGGGTAGACCAATTAATAGTTTCAACGTGCAGCTTCCTTGTGGCTGAACGTTGAAAATATTGATTGGTCTACCACACACTTGCACTTAGCATCCATCCTATTTAATGAAATTGTGAAGTATCATGTTCCTGGTCGAAACAGTCGGAGTACGTAATATTACGCCCCGTAGTCGCAACTCACGGCAATTTTCGTACGTAATATTACGTACCGTAGTCCCAAAGGGTTAATGTACTACACCAGCCACAACTGCACAAAGTGCTACCCTAACCACTACAATAACAACTGCAACAACATCCACTAAAAAACAAACATTATAAGAACAAAATTTCAAATCACAATGAATCAAAAGCACGCTTGATGAGAAATGAACCATTTAATAGTCACCGCACTGAACAACACGACTTGACCGGCCGATAATACATGGACCTCTTACAATACGAAATACGGGCAATGGCGCAGTTGCATCGTTCTGTCTCTGTTTGTTAGACTGGTATTAAACATCCATCTGGTAAACAAACTAGTGTCTCTATATCTTGGACAGGTATTAAACATCCAACTGATAAACAAAATATTGAACAAAAGTTCTTGGTACCCTGATGTGTCTCAAATCATATGTATGTGTCCCAAAAGCTCCTAAATGTGCAAGTCTATATAGATACGAAACTGAAACTAGAGAAACAGAATTTACTGCAACCAGTAAATTCGAGTCAGTGTGAATATGGTGAAAGCATTAAAACTAAATTATATAAAAAACGAATTTATGGAGACTTATTTTCAGGACTGAAATATCTTTAAAGAATTCAGAAATAGTTTTTCGTAAACAGCTTTTAAAGATTTTCATACATGATTCAGATACAATTTTTCACGAAACTAGAAATAACTTTGTGCATAGCATTAAATGTGTTCGATAAAGGAATCAGCAATGGATATTTTTACTTTTTTTCGTGTAAAAATGTATGTATGAACTTCGAGAATGCATTAGCGGGTTAAAAATGTGATTTCCAGCAATTCTGAAAATGCAAATGACCCCTGGGTGACCTCTGTGACCATGACCCCTATTTTGAACCTCTGTTGAGTTTTAAATCATTTGGTGTTGGTCTAAAGTCCATATATCATACCATGCTTGAGATATGATCGTGACCCGTTTTCAAAATCTTTGGCCAAGCCCACTTTTTTAGTGTAAAAATGCATGTATGAACTTCGGGAATGCACGAGGAGGGTCAAAAATGTGATTTCCAGCAGTTCTGAAAAACACACTCAATGACCCATGGGATCGTGACCCGTTTTCAAAATCTTTGGCCAAGCCCACTTTTTTAGTGTAAAAATGCATGTATGAACTTCGGGAATGCATGAGGAGGGTCAAAAATGTGATTTCCAGCAGTTCTGAAAAACACACTCAATGACCCATGGTTGACCTCAGTGACCTTGACCCACATTTTGAAAATCCATTGAGTTTCGCTCATTTGATGTTGGAACCAGGTGCATACGCCATACCATGCTTGGATTATGAGCGTGACCCACTTTCAATTTTTTTTGCCACACTTACATTTTTTATTCGTGTAAAAATGGATGGAAAACTTTGGGAATGCGTTAGCCGGTTAAAAATGTGATTTTCAGAAATTCTGAAAAATGCGAAAATTCAGAGTGTAAAAATGCATGTGTGAAGTAATTCTGAAATATGAACAAAATGACCCCTATATGACCTCAGATACCTTGACCCATATTTTGAACCTCCATCATGTTCATAGGTCATACCATGCCTGAGATATGGGCGTGACCCACTTTCAAAACACCCCTACGGACACCTCTAATGACCCAGGAATCTGCAAAACATAGGTGGCCGAGTACTTGTCACTGTCTATCAGTATACCAAAACTCAGCGAGATAGGACAATTCGTTTTCGAGTTATCGTGCGGACAAGGAAGAAGAAGAAGAAGAAGAAGAAGAAGAAGAAGAAGAAGAAGAAGAAGAGAAGAAGAAGAAGAAGAAGAAGAAAGAAAGAAAGAAAACGACGAAACCGTACAAAAGCAATAGTCTGTGTATTTCACATAGACTAATTAAGTAAAGTGATATATGAGATGGAGTTCAATTCATATGAACAAGTGTGACGATAAATTATTGGACATATCCCAAGTATCTCACGAGGTCCGTTCTGGAGATTTTCGAATGCGGTGTGACCTGCGGGGGAGATCTTTACCCGGATATAATGGTGTGAGTACTGCGTTGTTACACTCTGTTGGGTTATTCGAAACGAACGGTGCGTGGACTTTGGTGTCATCAGTCGTGTCGCTGTTTGGTGAAGCGGACGGTTCTTCTACCTGAGTGTCATCAGACGTTTCACTGTCGGAACTTTCAGATGCATATGAATCTGGTTGCATGCCAGAATCTTGGGAGCAGGGTCAACTGAAAAGAACTTTGTAAATTTCAAAGCGTGTCACGCGATATTTTGAGCGAAATTGGAAACCAAGTAACCTCTACACATAGATGAATTTGTCATCACAGGAGGAGTCAATATACTGGTCCCTAGCATTGTGTGTTGTCAACCTCACTCTTTGTGAAGCCAAATCCCATCCAGAGCTTTTGACAGGGCGTTGTGGAGGTGATTATTTTCGCTGATGTGATACTGTTGTTGGGGGAGGTGTGCGTCCTGAAAATTCAATTTGTCTCCTGTGACACGATCCCTCTGAAAAAGTACAGTCCACGACTTCGGATTCGTGTATTGAGAATAGCAACAACTGTAGGACGTGTGACTAGACTGATCGGACCACCGTCGGGTACTTCCTTTTTGATTTCAATTTTCAAGCTCCTGGATTGATTTGTACGCGCAGAATTTTTGTTGTCTTTTTATACGACCCACCTGAAGAGACAACACATGAGTAGATAAAATCCGGACATTACAAATACTTTTGAAAAATGCGGCACCATCCACACGAATGATTGCACCCCCGCCCCCCCCCCCCCCCCCCCCCCCGGAAAGGTTCACTTCGTTCATCAAGTATCAAACGGATTATGGTAAATGAGAAACAGTCACGGGCAACAAAGATTTTTAATTTTTTCCTGCACATAATGTCGCATGCAAAAGCTGCCCCAGGGATAGCAGGAGATTGTGAAGTAGAAAATTAAAGTACTTCCGCGGGTGTATGTTCAAGGGCTGCACTGGGAACAGTTTGACCGAACTGCATCATTGAATTCAGCGATATCGAATGCATACAAATATCTGTGGGGCAGCTTTTTGAGCTGTGACTTTGCGTGGTGTTTGAGGCGTAAATGCAGAGCAATAAACAGACCAGATTATAAATGTTTGGGGATTATGGTACGGTGTCTGAATGGCTGGAACGGAGTGGAACTCTTGACAGTAAGCAAACAGTTAGTAGCGACATTGAGATATTTCTTAATATCTTGGATACCAGTCATCATTGTTGTAGGCCTGGTTCCCTGGGTCAGGTGAGCATAAACGCATCTTAGACAGGTGCAGTCCGGCTGAGCAACGCGCCACAAATCACTGTTGAGAAGAGGCGAAAGAAAGGAGCCTGTCAATACGTCTGAAATTGAGACAGCACGAACAACGGAGTCTGTGCCTAGAAATAAACTGACAGATTTGACGATTGTGGGGTTGCGACTCAAATAGTCGGCTGGCAAATTGGATGCACCTGAGATTTGTTGTAGGTTTACAGAATATCTACTAAGAGTAGACTGGAATGTGGAAATTCGTGAACTGGAAGAGAACTCCCTTCTAGTCATCTTTGCATACGCGTGTGTGCATGGTCGTAAGAATCTGCGTAGGATGACGTATTCCAATAGGTGTGGGCCCCAGTGATTGACAGCAGAAGTAATGGCAAGGGCTTCAAGTTCGCATGCTAACCATTGGAGTTGATGGGTTTTGAGTTTAGCCGAAATGAAGCCCCCAAGAAGCAATTTACCATTTCGTAGTATGTACAAGACCGACCCAATCCCACCATTATGAACGGCACCATCGTTAGAAACAATAAGGTGGTCTGACGGTTTGGATATGGTAATAGTTTCGTTATTATTCAGAGCTTTTTGTGCCTTGGAGAATGAGTTTGATAAGTTTTCAGTCCAGATTATCTTCTCATTAGGGGCTTTACCAGCTGAAATATTTTCCAAATCTACAAAAAGCATTGTAGACTGTGGAATGCATGATTTAATATGAGTAGTATGTCATGTACCCGGACACCCCCCATTTGGGGGATCTCATCGGGGGACCTCATGTGACGTCATAGTCACGTGACCTAGTGGCGCTATGTTGTGTTGTCATGGTAATCCGCGTGAGCGGCCATGTTTTGACGTCAACTCCATAGTGATACGTGGTGTTAGTGCGCATGCGCAGCGTGTTGTTGGGGTGATACGTGTTTCCGTCGTCGATTTTGTATACTGGAGACCGCCATCTTGGTTTCTATGGTAGCACGTGGTTGCTATGTTACCTAAAACCTTCTTATAGGACAGGGGTATGTTCGGAGGGTATGTTCCTTTGTAGAAGAGTAAATCTAATTACCACAAACAACCCGACAATCCCTCCAAATCACCAAAATCCACCCAACTTTTACTATTAATAGTTTACGACTATCTGGTCATGTTCCTTTGTCCTGGAGTATAATCCAGTAGCGTAGAAGAGCCTATTAGTTGGGACAGTTTTGCTTATTGTTACTATATTTAGCTTTTCAGGTATATTCTTGTTAGTTCTGGCCCTATTCCGAGTACTCTTGCAGTATCCTTTATCTAGACCCTTCATATAGATTATAACCAACCAGTCAGATTGCTTAATTTCTCATAATCTGTATGCAGGGTTATCTCCGCTTATTACAATGATTCTCGTCACCTCCATATCCAATGGCAATATCCCCAGGCACCCCAATTTCGGCGCCCTTAATGGAAAATACCTGTGGCTATGGAATCCCTTTTTTTGTCATATGTGCTTATGTGAAAAAGCTCAATGTGACACAAAGTGCCCTAGCACAAAGGCACATGCTTTATGTGCCGATATGTGCTTATGTGAAAAGGCACAATGTGAGACAATGTGCCCTAGCACATAGGCACATACGGGTATGAGGATACCTTTGGTCTGGTATTGTATTATTTGAGGATACCTATCGAGGATACCTACTGGAGAATCCCTTTTTGTCATATGTGCTTATGTGAAAAGGCACAATGTGACACAATATGCCCTATCCCATAGGCACATACGGGTATTTGAGGATACCTATGACCTGGCATTGTATTATTTGAAGATACCTATCGAGGATACCTACTGGAGAACCCCTTTTTGTCATATGCGCTTATGTGAAAAGGCACAATGTGACACAATACGCCCTATCACATAGGCACATACGGGTATTTGAGGATACCTATGACCTGGCATTGTATTATTTGAGGATACCTGTTGAGGATACCTATCGAGGATACCTTTTGGAGAATTCCTTTTTTGTCGCATTAGGCCATGAGAAATCCCTCAATCAGGTCTAATGTAGTCTTACCAACTGCTTCCATCTTGTCGCTAAAGCTCCAAGGCCATTCTTTGTCTATGGTGTATCTGCTCTATGATTAGCTTCTACAGCAGTCTTGTTCCATTGCGGCCTTGTACCAGTACTATTGACTAAACTACCATCCATAAAGAGGGAGGCGCCGCCAACATAAAGATCATCTGTAATTTTTATGACGATACCCTCAAGCATTAAATCACTGAGTACTCGAAACATGAGTTCAGCGAGTTATTCAGTCGAAGCAGGCATGCCCATGGCTGCCCTGTTTTTGACCCGAGTTCCCTTGAAGGGTGTTATGACCCCTAAATATCCCAAAGAAGAGTGTTTCACTGGTAGCTCAAAAAAACTCTTTTGTAATATCGTTTTTATGAGGAATTTACTTTTTGCCAGGAAGCGGAGAATGTCATCAGAGCTAGTAAGGTGTCGTTGTGGCGTAATAACATAGAGTGTTAAAAGTTAAAAGCAGTAACTGAGCGGTGTTTCTGCACAAGGAAATTTGGAGATACATATTCCACTGCGATTCCTAATTCTCCAGGTTTAGCAAGTACGCCAAGATCCTCAAGTTCATCCATTTTCAGTTGTGGGGTTTCCAAATTGTTACGGTTTTACATTGGTAGTCTGCCCTTGTGAGGTGTGTGTGTGTGTGTGTGTGGGGGGGGGGGGGGGGGGGGGTCTACATGACCCATATTGATATAGGCGCTAGGCGCAAACTGTTCCGAAAACGTGATTATATTTTCCTATTCGAGGGTTTAAAACATCGTTGTATTTGTCACAAATATCAATAAAAGCTTGATTCTCCTGAGAGGTCAGCTGGTTGTCAGGATCAATAGAAATGTCAGAAGAGTATTTCCCTATGACTTGGACGACATGCGGTTTAATTCGTTCAGTGTCATCACTGTCCTGAAACTGAGTGTCATCATTTGTGTCACAAGTCAGACGAATTGGAGCAACATGTTGATGTTTCTTTAATGTAACTGCGTCACAAGATGTGTTAGGAATACGAATAACTCCCACGATGGCATTTCGTGCCCTGAGTTCCAATGTGTTCTATGTGCCAGTAGGCACATAATACACATTGGAACTCAGGGAACGATTTGTCAAAGTAGAGCTTTGTCACGTAGTGTTTGGGGAGTCGCACCGATGTTCAATTGCTATCTCAACATTTTCAGGTAAGTCAGGTGGCTTTGGAATTTTAACAAATTCCCCTGGTAAAATTACTGATGATTGGTCTGCAGGTAAAAGATATGAGTTCGATCTGCCAACCTCAGCAAGTGTGCTGCAGGAATATGCAAGGTGGTTATACTGTAAAATGTGTTTGTTTGCAATAATGATGCGGTCTTTGGGACGTCCAAAACATCATTCTCCTTTAGGCTCCGCTCTACAGTTTCGCATTCAAGGCATTCAAAATACTTTAGAGTGCAGAGATAGGACTGCATTTGGGAAAAGGACAACACCGTCTGCATTTTTTATTGAAGATGGATTCCATGTTCGACGGACATGCGCAAAACACTCTATACCACGAATTTCCATCAAGTAATAAAATCGTAATTCTAAGAAATTTCTCCAGGTGTCACGATACTTTGCATAGAATATGGCATCTGTGCAGTCTCTATATAATAATAGTATTGTGTATTAAGGCGATCTTTCTCATTATTTGATTTGAGACGGCGTTGTTTTTCGATGCTTTTTCCGCCCGATGACGTTGACCGGAAATTCGAAAGTAAGAATATATGTAAACAAAGTCGTCAGTTTTGGAATTTACCCCCATGCAGCTCAGTCGCTGTGTTTAACAGGATGTTGATGCCGTAGCTTTGTTTTTGGATCTGTGAATTACATTTGGCCCCAAGTTGTTCTCGGGAAATATTATTTAATTATCAGTTCTGGTATGAATAAGATAGCAGACTGCCAGGAACCAGTGGTACCTGCTGTCAGCTCTAAGAGTTGATAACGTACGTGTTTCGTGTTCTCTAACTCCCAACCTTCATTTGGTGTATAGTTTGTGTATATTTAATTTAAATTGAAGGAATATCAGAGGTGGGAATTTCAAAACAAACAAAATTCTGTTACTTTTTTCGCACCTTGAAGGTTTCGTAAACGTCACGCATTTCAGTCAGATCGATAACCAGCAGGGATGTAGTGTATGTATCAAAGAGCGTAGGAAGTCGAAGTTGGCATTTAGGTTTCGAATATTCAAATTCAAAATGGACAAGTTTGATAATCGCAACTTGGATTAAGAATTGTAAATGACATTCGTGCTCCTCTGACGCATTTGCTGTGTTATTTTGAATTTTTGCCAAGTCATGCCTCTCCTCTTCTCGGA